>KE156979.1:67978-79913 GCA_000411055.1 Leavenworthia alabamica
TTCATGTATTGTTAATTTGGTATTCATTATAATAAAATTTATCATTTATTAACATTTTTTAAAAACGAAAGAAAGTAAATTGAATTTTAATTAACATTACATAATGAATGATTTTCTAAATCGAATCTACTATTTGATTCACGTTATTTTTGTTTTTAGTTAAATTATTTAATTCAAAGTTAAAAAGAAAAAAAAAAAAGTTACCTGAGATACGCTTGAACCCTAATTCTGAAAATGAAAGAGATAACTAAACGAGATGTTAAATTGTTAGTCTTGTTAGTTTTGTAATTTATTTATTTATTTTTAACTTATTTGATATTATCTTACTTGTCAAAATATTATTGGTTATAGTTAGAAAGGGTGAATATACTTGCTCTAAATTCCTAAATATATTGATTTTTATTAATTTTTAAATTTTTAGATTTTGACTTAGTCTTTTTAAGTTGCAGAAATACAAATTCCAATCGATGCAGTATATCTCGTAAGAACTTTAATAGACAGGTTGTATTTAGTTTATTTCTTTAATTTTAGGTGAAATATTAATTTATGCTCTATATTTAAATATAATATTATTTGGCATGATTTAATTGGTTACATTGAATGGTGGTGAATACATAGGTTCACCCCTAGGAGTGAACCTAAGAATTAAATTAATCTATTTATGGTTTTTTCATCAACTTCAATTTATAAAGCCAAATGATTAAGGGAGTAAAAAAAATCCCATTAAATTTTGTAGTTTCAAAGGTAACATAATATTTCATTAATTTTTTTTTAATTAACAATGATATTAGAGATATAATATGTCTTATTAAGGTCATCGGGACAATTAATTAACATATAAAACTAGATTCGTATATGAAGTTCTCGAGGATCACATGCTTAGTGTCTAATTTGCATCTTAATATCAGTGAAAACATTTAAAACGTTATTTATAATGAAACCTAAGAATTAAGATCTATAGTTTAGCGAGTTGTGTTAATTCATAGAATTAGCTAATTAATGCATGCATAATATACAATTATCATTAGTTTTATAATTTATGAAGGGTATATAATATATACTCTCTCCATTTTATAATTGTTGCGTCTTTTTTATAAAGACCATTTTCTATTTTTGCTTAAATAATATTGTCATTTTATTGATTTGAGGTATTTTTATTTTTTATATGAAATATCTAGCTTACTACTTTTGAAAAATGGAGTCTAATTTCTTTATATTGATATAAAAAACAAAAGCTGATGAAAAAGTATTTTAAATAGGTTTCTTAATTTTATACTAGTATATATATGAAAATGACTTGAAGGTTATAATTAGTTTCCAGTCATTTTCGTTGGACTATATAGTCTAAACTAAGGAGATATATTCTCATCACCACTAATTTCTTTAGGTTTGTTAAATAATTTTCTATATATATATTTTAATTATATGCTCGTCTGGTTTAAGCTGTTGTGTGAAAGAGACCTAGCTGATTCTGTATGTTTGTGGACCAAAATTTATTTATCAAATTTTAAAATTATATAGCTCCAATGGTAATTATTTAAAAATTAGGTGAGTTGGTCATTTTAAATTATATTCAGGACTGCCTAGAATTAGACCAATTCCACTTTGATATATATATATATTTGTTTATTTTTTTATTTGTAATTGTTACATATATTAACTATTACATGTAAATTTTCGATATAAAAAGCAGTAATAATCTAATAATAATTATTAAAAAAATCCATATCAAAGAAGCAAAAAAGTTGTTAATAATCTTTATTCCTATTTTACATATAGAATAAGTTCTTTTATTCGATAATATTCTTGTATTTCAACTGTGCTATTGACGGCTTATAATTTTTATATTATTAATCAAGAATCAGAATTATCGCCATGGTTTTCTATATCAATCAACCATTTTTGATCAAACATTATCGTTGATTATATAATAAAATTCTTTTATTTCTTTCCCTGGTTATATACATATATGTTGTATTATATTATTATATTATAAAAAGTGTTAAGAGTATAATAATTGGAAGCAGACTTTGTTAGACGCAATTAAGCCTCCATTTTCTCAACCACGAAGATATAGAATTAGGTAGATGTTATCACATTTGTGTACATATTTTTATAAGCGAACAATGTATAATTTAATTATATTACACATTTATATATTGGTAAATATGAAAATATTAGCATTTTACACATTTATATTATAATTTGATGAAAATTCAAATATATTAAACAGAGTTATACTATTATTAAAAAACCTGAGTTTTATTTGGTCTATTTTTCTCGAAAAAGGAAAAACAATATCGCATCAAAATCTGGAATACACACGCTTTAAAACTTTAATAATACGTGATTTTGGTTCCCTATCAAAAGGAAAAAAAAACTAATAAATATATAAAGCTCAATTATTCGTTTGATTTATATATTAATTAGTATAATGGCCCCNTTTAAAGAATTATTATAATTGAGATTTTATTATATGAATAAAAGTAATTGCTTGAAACAAAAACAAATAAAATACAGAAAAATAAGTATATTTAATACAAAAAATGTATATAATAAATTTAAAATAAAATAAATTTTAAATCATTTAAAAGAAAAATAATATATTTGATAAAAAATTTGTAGAGGATAAATACGAAAAAAAGATATAATAGTTTAGAAAAGTAAATAAATAAAAAAATTTTGAAAATAATTGCATCTTAAATTCAGGAAGAATTGTTAATTAAGTATAACAGTTTTTTTAATAATTGTAAATTATTTATTATAATAAAATATAATTGTCAAAAATCGTAGGATTGACACGTCATAAAAATGATGCGTGTCAATCATATAATGCAGCAGTTTTTTAGTAAATTACTTGTGATTTAGTATATATAGATTAAAATAAATTTTAAATTAAAAACCGGTACAGTTACGTGGATACCAAATATATCATACAAGTTAATATTAATTCAAGAATGTATATATTATCGTCCACAACGCATGTATGGAGCTATCTATTTAATTTAGATATTTATTTTGTGTATATGATTGAACTAAGATTGTTAACATATACTAATTTTTGTTTAATTGGTTGTTTTGACACTAACTAAACACGAAAGAGACATGTCCTTCGGGTGCAAGAATACCTAATCAGACAAAACAAGAACTCATAATATCTTATGATTATAAATGTGGAGAATTGTAGATAATAAAATATGATCATTGCATACTAATTCTTACATAGTTTATGTTGGACAACTTTATATTAAAAAAGTTTATTTATTTTTATTTGGTTATAAAATTCAAAAAGTATTGTCTCCCACTATCCTGAAGGAAATAGGCAACCAACCACCTCAACAACATCAAAGACAAAGAATTATTCAACTGTTCTGCAGAATTTATTATCAAACATTACTCTATAGCACATACATTTTAAAAAAAGGAATTTAAAATGACTTGTTTTCATTTTTGTCGACATATATGGTTAGGCCCATATCTTCTAATAATTACAGGCCCATTTATAATATATAAGAGTTGCGACTCGTAAGGCCCATTTCATAGATATTTCTTCTTGTTTGATATTGTTTGTAATGTTCCTTGAGTGTGCATTGAGGTCTGTAATGATTACTAGTAATAGAATCAAATATAAGAAATACTGAGTCTGGTAAACTCGTTGTCTAATGTCTATATCTGATTATAAGAAATAATGAATGTGAAACGACGGTTCCATTAATACAAGAAGATGGTATATGAAAGGGTGAGTAACTTCGAAATACAAGCCAGCACAGAACACTAAGAGCCAAATTTAAAATCATCAACGAACCGAAACTTAAATGACATTGAAGTAACTCTTTTGCTATGAGCCTATGAGTGTATGTATATATATACTCTACATGAAATAAAATATTTAGATAAAATGGATATTTCAGAAAAATGGATGAGACACTATAGTAGCAAACACCAAATTCTTCTGGTTGGTGAAGGAGACTTCTCTTACTCACTATGTCTAGCTTCAGCTTTTGGCTCGGCCACAAACATCATAGCGACCTCTCTTGATTCCGAAGGTACTTAAAATCTAGGGATATATAAACAAATATCTTCGAATATTTTATAATATCGACGACTTATTAATTAAATCAATGAACTATTACATATGTAGATGAACTATGTATAAAGTTTAATAATGCGATGAATAATGTGAGCATACTGAAGAGTTACGGTTGCGATATACATCACGATGTTGACGTACACACGATGAGCTTCGACAATAGTCTAAGTCTGCAACGTTATGACCGCATTGTCTTCAATTTCCCTCATGCAGGGTCTCGTTTCTTCGGCCGTGAATTTTCCGAACGCGCTATCGAGTAATATACATACATGATCGATACATTACTCTTCATTTTATGTTACTATATAGTTTAGTTTTTGAACTCTAAGTATAATGACGAAACGCTACGTTTTGGATCAGGAGTCACCAAGAGTTAGTGAGTGGTTTTTTTGAGAACGCTAAGGAGATGTTGAAAGAGGATGGGGAGATTCATATAACACACAAGACAACGTATCCGTTTAGCGACTGGAAGATAAAGACTCTAGCTAAAAGAGAAGGTTTGAAGTTGTTTAAGGAATCGAAGTTTGAGTTGAGTCATTATCCAGGTTATATGAACAAGAGAGGTAGTGGTGGACGTAGGAGTGATCAGTTCTTTCCTGTTGGAGAATGTTCTACTCTCATGTTTAAAATTGAATTTCGTTAAAATGAATGTTCTATTCTTACATGGCATTTCTGTTGTGTTACCTTTGTCTGTATGAACTTGTTTTGGTTTGAGTAATTTACAGAAATGGGCTGTCTTAATTGTGTGTCGTTTTTTTTCATAATTACTTTTCTAAATAATATTTATAGTTGGGTCATATATGAATATTGAATAGTTTTAAGATAAGACCAATATATTGAGTCTTCTTATATGTAAAAATAGTAATATTTTTGTTATCGTATAAATAGATGCTAAAGCCTAAAGGCATATGCGTGGTTATTAATAAAAGTCATGTGATAGTTGTGATTCCATGTTATCGTTGACTTAGTAGCCTTTTAATAAGGACCTTAACGTATATTTATACGATTTCATATAGTTTTCTTTATACATTTATGAATGATAGATATTAATAAACTTACCTCTTCGGTTTTTTGTTTTTCCTAAACTCAAAAGGGTAAGATGAAGGTGACTAATTCTTCACTTTATTTTTATTAAAATGAAGCAAATCTGATAACAAAATTATGAAATTTTCTAAGTACAAATCCATTATTATCCACTTAAAAGATATGAAATCATTTAAGCAGCCTTCCAAGTCATGTGACAAAAAAAGAGAAAGTCAGAGATAACGGTGACAGAATTAAAATCTCACTAAAATAGACGGCAGAAAAAGTCATATACTTGACGGCTATATGTTAACGGCGATGATCTTTGTCTTACACAGTGACACAGAGCAAATCATCTTCCATCTCTCTCCGGTTTCACTGTAAATAATTGATTCCTTAATCACACAAAGAAGCAAATTCCAAATTACTAAATAATCTCAACGATAAAATCGAAACCCTTTTACAAAAATCTCGTTTTTTTTTGTTTTCTGTTTTTTCCCTCAATTATCTGAATCGGATTGAATATGAGCTCTGATTTATCGGCGACTGGAGACGGTGGCGAACAATCCGCTGCAGNGTGAGTAGAACATCTCTGATTCTATGGCACGCTCACCAAAACGACGCAGCTGCAGTTCGGAAACTCCTGGAGGAAGATCCTTCGTTGGTTCACGCTAGAGACTATGACAAACGAACACCTTTACATGTGGCGTCTCTTCATGGTTGGATCGATGTTGTTCAATGTCTGCTTGAGTTTAGTGCTGACGTCAACGCTCAGGATAGGTGGAAGAACACGGTAAAGAGCAGTTCTTGAAATTTATCTAAACTTTAATACCTTTGATCTGAATCCCTTGTATTTTTCATTTTGTATTTGAAGCCTCTAGCTGATGCAGAAGGAGCTAAGAAGCAGAAAATGATTGAACTGCTGAAATCTCATGGTGGTTTATCTTATGTGAGTTTTTTGAAATTTTTTTCTGAGCTAGTTTAGCTTTAGATTAGACTTTTATTTTATTTTTAGGGTAGGCACTGATTGCTATTGATTGTGGAACGTTTTTTTTAAAGCAAATTTAGGAACTTTCATGTTTTCTTGGACTGGACTTATCTCTGCTTGATGCAGTATTGTTTTTATACTTGTTTTGAGAGATTCAAAGATACACTTTCAATGTTTTGGTTGCTCATCTTCTCATTTTGTGTATATGGGATCTCTTAGTATTTGTCTGGCTGAGTAAAGTTTCTATGCAGGGTCAAAACGGAAGTCACTTTGAACCAAAGCCTGTGCCACCACCAATTCCAAAGAAATGTGACTGGGAAATTGAACCTGGTGAGCTGGATTTTTCTAATGCCGCGATGATTGGAAAGGTTTGTGTATTCTTTTGAATCTAAATTTTGTTCTTAAGTTAAGCATTCTCTGTGTTTAGCTCAGTGCAATGGAGTTTGTGTAGTTGGTTTTTTAATTGGAGGTTGGTGACATTCTTTTAGGGTTCCTTTGGTGAGATTGTGAAAGCATATTGGAGAGGAACACCAGTAGCTGTGAAACGTATTCTTCCATCTCTTTCTGATGATAGACTGGTTATGTAAGTTCTTATATCTCTCTCAGTCTCTCTCTTTCTCTTATGTTTCAATTGCTTCTATCGAAAGAGAATCCTTGATAGCTTTTTGCTGATACTTTAATATCAGACTCTCTCCTAATATTATTTTGTCTCATAAGTTCCATATTTGTTGATGCAGTCAGGACTTCAGGCATGAGGTTAATTTGCTAGTCAAGCTTCGCCATCCAAATATAGTGCAATTCTTAGGAGCTGTAACTGAAAGAAAGCCCCTTATGTTAATCACTGAGTACTTGCGCGGTGTAGGTTTTCCCTACTCGCTTCTCTGTGTAGTTTCGTCCTGCCTAGCTAGTGATTCATCTATTTTTTTTTCACAGGGAGATCTTCATCAATATCTCAAGGAAAAAGGCGGTCTTACTCCAACAACTGCTGTCAACTTTGCTTTGGATATCGCAAGGTACCTGAAGTTTAACACTTTTGCGAAGAAATTATGCAAGAGTGTGTTCATAATATTTATAGCCTGAGTGTTTTTTTCTGTTCATTTGTTTCTGACAGAGGAATGACATATCTTCACAATGAACCAAATGTTATCATTCACCGAGATCTTAAACCAAGGTAACTATAGTTGCTTTCATAGCTCCACTGTTTTTTTAACTTTAAAGCTGCTGTTTGTAAACCACTTCTTGGATTTTACATTTCAGGAACGTTCTTCTCGTTAATTCCAGTGCAGACCACTTGAAAGTTGGAGACTTTGGGCTTAGTAAGCTCATAAAGGTTCAAAATTCTCACGATGTCTACAAAATGACTGGCGAAACTGGAAGCTGTAAGAAGTCTTGTTCTATAAGTAAAACCTCAAGTCTCTTTTAATTTTCTAACTTCACCTCCTTTGTTTCTCTTCTTCTTGCAACAAAACCAGATCGGTATATGGCTCCTGAAGTATTCAGGCATAGAAGATACGACAAGAAAGTTGATGTCTTCTCCTTTGCAATGATTCTTTTTGAGGTATTAAGATCTTAACTATAAAAACCATTATGTCTCTACAATAGAACATAACCAAAGTTCAGAGATTCTTAACCTTAATTTAAATAATTCCAACATTGTATGATCCAGATGCTTGAAGGAGAGCCACCGTTTGCAAACCACGAGCCATATGAAGCAGCTAAATATGTATCTGATGGACACAGACCTACATTTCGTTCCAAAGGATGCACACCGGATTTAAGAGAGTAAGTCAAAACCAAAGACATATGCACTAGTTTTACTCTACTTTTGTTAACTAACCTGTTTTATATATATAGGTTAATTGTGAAATGCTGGGAAGCAGACATGAACCAGAGACCATCGTTTCTAGACATTCTCAAGAGACTTGAAAAGATCAAGGAAACTCTACCATCAGATCACCATTGGGGCTTATTCACTTCATAATACACCAAGCTGAAACAAGAAAGTAACATTATGTTTGCCTATATATTATTATTCTATGCTTCTTGTCTTTTGTAAAGATTGTTTCTTTTTTCATCTTTTCATTTGTTTTACATTAAAACTACTTACAAGAGTGTGACATAAAAGCTTTTATACTTTCACGGATTGAATTTGAATGTTAGTGTAATGTTGTGAAGATTATATCAGACTGAATAAAAATCATCTCTTTCAGCAAAATCCAGTAACAAAATGGATTGCCTGACAAATATGAAATACAGTATTAGGATATGAATATAATCCGTGTCTTTGGTGTAGTGTTTAGATGAGCTTCTTTTTCTGGAAGAAAGTCTTCAAATACCAATACTGAACACCTGCGACTGATAAACAAACTGAAAGCGATATAAAACTCAACCATGCCATCTTCGAATTTGTCGATCTGTTCAGTTGGTGCATTTCTTCTTCCCTGCAACACACCAGAAGAAGAAGGGTTAATTCTGAGTTATTTTCTCTTCTTGGAGGGAAGACTGGTTTTGTTGTAAAATTACCTGTCACGGAGATAGAACATCTCTACGTGGATGGAATTAACGGTTTCAAATAACTTCTTAACCTCAAACTCCATAGTCTGGCAAATAACATCAACATCCAACCATTACAAAGGTTAACAAAAATATTCTTTAAGAACACAACCTCTTCGACAAGTTTTATATATAATGTCACCATTTCAAGCTAGTCTTGTCTGTTAAAATCCTAGTCTTATCTACATTTACTTGCAGGGAAAGAAATCATGACGCTGAACAAACCAAATTAATCTCTTTTCACTGCCCTTATTACAAATTCATGGCCTTATTCGAACCAAACCAATACACCAACATAACCTAGAAACCAAGACTACATAGCATTTCTCAATTCAAACATCCAACACAATGCTCAGTTCTTCATTCATGTCATAATCATAAAAACATCAATCTATTAGTTTAGTTTGACTAAGTTTAAGACTTAATGACTAAATAACAAACTTACTTCGACTTGGCTCTTCTTGGCCACATTCGACCACTCTTTTGTATTAATACCCGACCTCCAATCAAAGTCAATGATCAACATCGTCTCCGGTTTGTGATCAACGGCGGAGAAGCAAGTAGTGAAATCACCTGTTTCTATTACCGAGAATGAGAACTGCCCTGAATCTACTCCGTCGGCTTCGTGATAAGCCGTCCCTTGCGGCGATGTAACCTATATAGTCAACACATTGCATTAATACTAACATTCACCATTTTAGAAACTGAAGCAAAATGAGATTAAGATCTCGGGAGAATTTTAAATGTATTATTACCCTAACGGTGATTTTATGAGAAGCAGGAAGAGGATGATGATCGTCATTAGGGTTTACGATATTGTATTTGCCGACGGTCAAGGCACTTGCGTGAATCTCCTCAGAGATGCATTTCGTGTGGCCAGAAAGTAACTCGTATCGCATAGAGAGTGTTACTGGAGATAAAATGGAAATGAACAAGAGTATAATTGAGCTCCGATGAAGATCCATGGCGGCTCCTATATTGAGAGAAATCGATCTGACAGGGTTTCAAAGTCTTTTTAGTTCGTTTCTGGTTTAAGGAAAGGAGACGACGACAATGAAAGAAAGTCAAAACATTACACACGTCCACGTGTAAGTGTTTCATTCGTTGAAAGACGTGGAGTATTTTATAACTGACAAATTTAGTGGGCTTTAAAATTAAAGGCCCAATAGAGTACTGGACGTATCGTCTCAAGAATCTCTTAATCAAGTAAGTATACAGATTCAAGTAAGTATAACTTTGCTTGGAAGGGATGTTAATGCAAAGCAAGTGAATAAATACTTGAGGGGATTTGTCATAATTTCATTCCAGGTCATTCTTATTTCTTATCTGTGTTATATTATTTTAATTTAGCTTAAGCCTTACACAGATGATTAACTACAGAAATGTGTGAACAAGATTGTGATCAGTGCAATAAATAGATGAAAATAAAATAATTAGTTGAATTCGTTGACTAATTGACAATGACTATAAAAAAGGCAATATTTAATTATTTTTATTTTAACTAGTACAACACTTTTTAAAATACATTTGGAATTTAGTTAATAAGTATAAGAGAGGGCAAATAAATGATAAAAGGATTAAGATCAAACCAGTTAAGAATATTCAATTCAAGCATTCAGAATTAGAAGATAAAATTATAAATATATAGAAACGGAAATTTTCTCGGGAAAACAATAAATAGAAGACCATGACAGTTATTAACTTCTTCCTTCCTCTCACCGTCACCATCTCTTTTTATTTCGTCTCGTGATTTTTTTTGTTGAGTTTCGAATTTACTCGGGAAAATATTATATTCCTGGAGATTCAAACCTTGGAGCTGTTGGTGGAGCATTTCATTTCGCGTTTGTTATCTAATTTAAATCCTACACTTTTTTGGATTAAAAAATTCGCGGAAATTTTGACATCTCAGAAGATTGCGAAATTTAGGTTTCATAGTTTTATCTCATGAAGCGGCGACGAAGATCGTCNTTGCCACCTCCTCTTCCTCCCCCGAGTCAGTGTTTTTTTTTTCATTCGTGGTTTCTTTATTAGGGTTTTCTATTTCATCTTCGTTTGAGGATTGAGATTGTAACGAGATTATCGATTTTTTTTGCAGGAAATTATACAAGTAATGGTATTTTACTTGTATCCTGTAATGGTGGATTGAATCAAATGCGATCCGCGGTTGGTTTCACATCTATTTATTAATTTCTCTTTTGATTTGATTTTTTTTCCAGATTTGATGTTTGAGAATTCTGACTTAATTAATGTTGTGGTTTTAGATTTGTGATATGGTGACTGTTGCTCGGCTATTAAACCTCACTCTTGTTGTTCCAGAGCTTGACAAAACATCTTTCTGGGCTGATCCTAGGTACTGTTAACTTTATAGGATATGCTAGTAATCTATGATATGTGTAACATTTCTTTAGTTCTTTAGGAATCTAAACCATCTTAGGTTTCTTTTGCAGTGGTTTTGAGGATATTTTTGATGTGAGACATTTCATTGATTCATTAAGAGATGAAGTTCGGATTTTAAGGAGGCTTCCAAAACGTTATAGTATCAAATATGGATATCAAATGTTTGAAATGCCTCCTGTGAGCTGGTCTGATGACAAGTATTACTTGAAGCAGGTTTGTGCTATTCATGACTAGTGTTCCTCCACTTTACTTATTCTTATGGCAACAAAAAAAGCAAGCATTTGAAATTTCTTCTTGTGTATCATTGTTCTTACTGATGACATTTTTGATCATCTCTTGCATTTTTACACACTTACGATCTGCATATCAGCATATGTGATTAGTTAAATTTCTTGTTCAGGTATTGCCTCTTTTCAGCAAAAATAAAGTTGTACACTTCAATCGGACCGACACCCGCCTGGCAAACAATGGTCTTCCGCTAGCACTCCAGCGTCTTAGGTGCCGGGTTAACTTCCAAGGACTAAAGTTCACTCCACAGCTTGAGGCTTTGGGATCTAAATTAGTCCGAATTCTACAACAAAGAGGTCCATTTGTGGCTTTGCATCTGAGGTATGAGATGGATATGTTAGCTTTTTCTGGCTGCACTCATGGTTGCACTGAGGAAGAAGCGGAAGAACTAAAAAAGATGAGGTCTCTCTTCAAAATATCTGTCCTGCATTCATGTTTTTATTACAGCTATTTTGTTGTTAATGCATGGGTTCCGTTATGTGTTCTTCAGGTACACATATCCCTGGTGGAGGGAGAAAGAGATAGTCTCAGAGGAGAGGAGGGCGCAAGGCCTCTGTCCTCTAACACCAGAGGAGGTAGCATTGGTTCTTAAAGCA
>KE156979.1:84245-100287 GCA_000411055.1 Leavenworthia alabamica
GAAGAAGCGGAAGAACTAAAAAAGATGAGGTCTCTCTTCAAAATATCTGTCCTGCATTCATGTTTTTATTACAGCTATTTTGTTGTTAATGCATGGGTTCCGTTATGTGTTCTTCAGGTACACATATCCCTGGTGGAGGGAGAAAGAGATAGTCTCAGAGGAGAGGAGGGCGCAAGGCCTCTGTCCTCTAACACCAGAGGAGGTAGCATTGGTTCTTAAAGCATTTGGATTTGAGAAAAATACACAGATATACATTGCAGCTGGTGAGATTTATGGGAGCGAACATAGACTATCCGTTCTAAGGGAAGAATTCCCGAGAATTGTGAGTTTGCTAGTTCTCACTGCAGCTGCGTAATATATTCATTGTTTCTTATTAGTTTTGCTCACATGTGGTTGTAGGTAAAGAAGGAAATGCTATTGGAATCAGCAGACCTGCAACAGTTTCAGAACCACTCATCTCAAATGGCTGCTTTAGATTTCATGGTATCTGTGGCCAGCAATACTTTTATTCCCACGTATGATGGAAACATGGCAAAAGTTGTGGAAGGTCATCGGAGGTACGAATGCATTCATTTTCATGACAACTGTGGATAGTGTTAAGAAAACCATACATGTGATTCTAGATAACCACAATCGGTTGATCTAATTTGAATTTGCAGATACCTTGGATTTAAGAAGACAATCCTGCTTGACCGTAAGAGACTCGTGGAGCTAATAGACTTGCATCACAACAAGACACTCACATGGGATCAGTTTGCAGTAGCTGTCAAGGAAGCCCATGAGACACGAATAGGAGCACCTACACATCGAAGAGTAATATCTGACAAGCCTAAGGAGGAAGATTACTTTTACGCAAACCCACAAGAATGTCTATGTGAAGGTACAAATTGCCACGACCTGTTTGGCCATAGAAATTCCAGTTTAACAAATTGAATTCATGTTTTTAGCATATTGACACCATACCAAACACTTGAAACGGGAGCTGCATAGTTCCTTCCCTGAGTTTTCCCATTTTTGTTTGTAATTTTTGTTCAGTTTTCTTGCATAGTTGCTGAGCTTGATTTATTAGTTTTACGTAAGTTAAGATGTAACTAAAAGAAAATGCTGTCTCATCTTATAGAATTTCTAAAAGGTTGCTTTTGGCAATAGCCTAACATACAATTTTTTTCTCTCAACTCTTCTGTCTCGAGATTGATTCAAATCTATGCGGTCTGAAACCAAACCAGTACAAAATTTCTTTCTGGCCCCGAGTTTGTTCTTATGGAATAGCTATAAGAGCTAAACTATTTCTCACTTATTTTCCCAGAAGATGATATCCCCTTGTTCACCAACCAAACCAAGATCTTTGAGCCTTCTCTCTTGGTAATATTCTAAAACATCAAGCTCAAGCTCTCTAACCTTGAAGATTTGATCGATTTGCTGAAGCACCTTCTTCTCACCAATCCTTATTTTGATAGCTATTTCCAATCTAGGATCAAGCTTTCCTTCTTCCAGAAGCTTCTCATCCTGTAAAAGACAGTGAATATGAGCAAAAAGATGAGTGTTAATTAGCTGCAAGGACAGAACAAGTAAGAGCTCGAACATAAATACCTCTTCAATGGTGGTACTAAAACCAGACATTGCAGATTTGCAGGCATCTCTGACAACACGGCATATAAGTTCCTCATTTGAACGGCTTACAGGCAATTCAAGATGTCCCCATATGGTGTTTCTGAAGATAGATTCTAGTAAAAAAGCATCTGAACCGCCAAGAGCCACAAGCCGAAGGTACTGAAGCATGCCAGCGGGAAGATTCTGGGCTTTCTGGCCCTCTACTATGTCAAAGTACCCGATCTCTGCCATCCCATTACTCTCAGCAATATCCAACTTATCCCCAAAGAAAGGGTCTGATTCTGGTATCTCCATTGTTAAAGTATATGAGTTCCTGTTAGGGTTTGATTCCACAAAACCATAGTCCAGAGCAAGTTCTGTATTGCTTTTGTTCAGATCATACTGAATGTATACCTGTGGAAGAGATCAACCACGAAGACTTAAAGGGCTTGTTCGTGTGCTCTTGAGGGGTAAAACTCAGTAAAGAGTGTTTGAAGCTTACCTGCTCACCTGCTTTAACATATACAGGTGACTTCAAGGAAAATAAGAGATCTCTAGAGAAAAGACCAGCTCCTTTGATCTCATATGCATAGTCTTCTGTTGTTATCGCAGGGTTATGGTTTATCTGTTCAAAAAATCAAACATTGTAGTAGTCAGAGTTCTCTGCTGAGACAAGCATAAGATATTATCGAAAACAAGTTAATGGTTGCTTAAATGGATAGTTGTTTACAGACAGCTTACCAAATCTGCAAGAGGGATTAAGACAAGGTTTTGGCCACGAAGGCGAGAAAAAGCCCTCGACTTGAGAATCCCAAATGCCCAGACAAAGTCCTCGAGTGTTATACGGGATGAGAAGAGATGTTTATTGGGCAGTAAAATCTCTTGTTCCAGTTTCAAGAATTCATTCTCCACAAACTCTTTCACACCCAATGTTGTGCTCAACAGTTGAGTCCCTGAGCCAAAACAACAGAAACCACAAGTCTAATGTTATGCTTAATTGTCCCATTGGTTCATCATCAGCTGCTACTACTCAAATCTATTGGTTTAGATTCTAAACAATGATCTAAGAAAAGGGTAAAAGAACTGACCTTTGAGCTCAGCAAGCTCCTCTTCTGACCTGTACTGGAGACATTTCATGAAGAAGACATGTCATCAGCTAAGTTATAAAAGTAAGTGATTGATGAAGAGAGAAGGACAAAACCCACCAGAAGACAGTAGAATTAGTAGATTCAGGAAGAATGTCAAAATAAACTCTCCATGAAGATTCTTTTTTATACTTCTCTCTGATTAAAAACAGAGCAACTGAAACCCAAGGCTTCAATCCGCCACATAAAGGTCCGATTTTGGAAGCCGTTACTGTCTCTGGGTTTATCCACAATCTCTTGGGAATCTCCAATACGACCTCGTTTCTTCCAATATCACGTCTAGCTACAAGTCCAAGACCTTCCGGCACCACTTTAGGTTCCGCTACAGACTTCCCGGAAACGACTCCTTGGTCTCCGAGCCACTTCCAAAACTTCCGAACATTTTCCGGCAATTCTGAGCTTGAAGCTGAAATTGGTCTCACCAAAGATTTCTTGGATCGAGGAAATAGAAAGGTAGAGTTTTGAGACTTCTGAATTGACGGAAGACGGAAGAAACCAGTCACGCCGGCAACAGAGATGACGGAGGAGGCTGTCATGGTAGTTTACCGTTGGCGGGTAGTATCAGTGAAACAGAGTGTGTGGATCATAATATATCATCCATCAACAAACATTATTTTTTATAATTAATTATGTAAAAGGCCTATTACCGTAAAAAGGCCCAAGGCCTATATTTAGCATGAGGGGAGAGAACATATATATATAACTTATACGATCAACACATACCTCCATGATTATCATTATTCATCATCGTCATCAGTCACCCATTTCTTTAATGTTCTTCTTTCTCAAAATATAATATTATTAATGTACGGCAATTTACATCAAGTGGCTCTAATAATTTAAATTTTTGTCGTTGAAGAGCCAAATATACAAGTTTTATTCACTATTCTCCATCAAATATTAAAAATGAGTGTTAATGTCTTAATCACGTGAAATGTGTAATGATTATAAATTTATACATTTAACATTTAATTTTAGTCACGATTCTAAGGGGTTTGAAGATAGTTATGTGCCGAGATGCCTTAAATATTATAGAATACTCAAAATAATGGACCAATCGAATAAAATATATACTCTGTCATTTAGTGAATAGATTAATCCATATGAATGTATCTTCAAAAATCTTATGGATATCAATCAATATTTTCAAGTTGTGTGTTTATTAAAAGAAAATGATACTGAAACTTAATAAATACAAACTCTACTAAGTACTAATTACTGTCAATGAAGTTTGGTCGTAAAAACTTATACGTAGTTTGGTCGGATGTAACAAGAGCCGGCCCTGACAGAGACACACCGTGTCTTGGGTCGTCTCTCTTACAACTAGGAATATAAAATTAAATTCTGTGTTTAGATGGATTAAATAGAATAGAATATGTCAAAGTTGAACTAATCTTTATGAATCATTGGTAGTTTGATAGTGGAAGTTATATTAATTAGTCCATGTTGTACTAATCTTTACGATGGCCTAATAATATTTTATTACCTATTTGTTCAACTGTTAAATCAGTGCTGTTATAGAAACCAATATTTCCATGAAAACTGGAGTATACAGATTGATTACACAATGGTTCAAATAATATCGAAGTTTTATTTTACTTTGAGAATCTAAAAAATAAAATTATTACTTTACAAAATGCAAAAAATTATTTCGAGTGTCAGTACCAACGCGGTTTAGTTGCCCTCTCTGACTACATGTTGAACATAATTTAATAAAGATGAAGAGAAGCTATAAAGTTTTGACCAAAAAAATAATGCTATAAAGTTAGGACTTAATTAATTTAATAATATAGTAATAAGTATTTCTAACTAATCTTCACAACATTATTAAAAAAATAAAAATAATATCGTTTCTCACTCTTTCTATATATGTACGTAGGTCTCCTCTTCAGACACAAACATAAATAACAAAGTTAGATTAAAAACTAAACCAGAGAGATACATTAATCAAGAAACATATTAGATTGAAGACAAGAATCTAAAAAATGAAGTTCGGGAAAGAGTTTACGTCTCAGATGGTGCCAGAGTGGCAAGAAGCTTACATGGATTTCAATTTTCTCAAAACTCTCCTTAAAGAAATCATCAGATTTAAACGTACAACCAACATTGCAGCTCCTCAAGGTGGCGACAAGAACGACGGAGGATTAAACCGGAAAATGACTTTGTACCGCAAGTTTAGCGGTTTAGTCTTGACTCCGGGAAGAAACAAACGTAGTAATAACATTCACGACGTCGAAGAAGGTATACAGTTAACAGAGAAAACTCCAACTAAGGGGCCGCCGATTCTGGTGAACACACCTACGAGTGGTGGTTACCAAACGACGTTTCTGATGACGGCAGAAGAAGGAGGAGAGTATGAACTAGTGTTTTTCCGGCGACTAGATGATGAGCTCAATAAAGTTGACAAGTTTTATAAAGAGAAAGTTAATGAAGTGATGAAAGAAGCAGTGATGTTAAATAAACAGATGGACGCTTTGATAGCGTTTCGTGTTAAAGTTGAGAATCCAGATGGGTGGCGTTGGGAAGAACGGACGGTGGAGATGACTAGATTAGCTTCGGATATAGCTACTTCAGCGGCGGCTCTATCTACTTCTACTCCAGCTAGAGCTAAGTCCAGTAAGTGATCAATAACATCTATCTACTCTCACCTAACTCATCCACTTTTGTCGAACAAGTTGGTCATTAAAATCCAAGTTGGGTAATTAAATGGATCTGATACAATTAAAGCCCACTTGACCCAATTTTACAAATCGTTGCATGTGAGGGACACGTGAGTTTATAATGCTGTACCAAAACTGTAATTGAATAATTTACTTTCGGTTTACTAAAATCGTATGTGTAAACCGTAGTTAACTAAACCGACATTTTGAATTTGTAGTGAAAGTTCGAACTCCATTGCCTATGGAAGCAATACAGGAAGGAGGATCGAGCAGAGCTGACCGAATGGAAGATGATGATGAAGACGAAGAAGAAGGAAATGGAATCTCGGTGGTGTCTACCGGAGCGATGAATACGAGCAGGATGAAAGGAGCTAGACCAGCTCCGGTCGATGTTTTGGATCGAGTCAAGATCAACAATACTAAAGAGACGCCTCGTTCCACTATTAAAGGAGTTCTTAAAGTATCCAAGGATACTGAGATAAAATTCAGCAGAGATAATCTGAGGAAAGTCGAGGAGAGGCTTAAGCTCGCTTTCATCGAGTTTTATCAGAAGCTTCGGCTTCTCAAGAGTTATAGGTGCGTTATTAGTTGAGAGAAATCTATGGATTTTTAATGATTTATAGGTCTTGATTTGAAACTCGATTATGTTTATGCAGTTTTTTGAATGTTTTGGCGTTCTCGAAGATATTGAAGAAGTATGATAAGGTAAAAATATTAGATTTTGTATTTTTTTTTAGAATGACTATAATATGTTCGACGAAATGTCTTTTATAGATAACTTTGAGAGGTGCAACAAAGCCTTACATGAAAATGGTTGATACTTCATACTTGGGAAGCTCTGATGAGGTAAAAAAATTTCTTGCTTTTGATCCAATTCCTCTGTTTTTTTTTTGGAAGCTCGTATTGATTTTCTCTGTTGTAACAGGTTATGAGACTCATGGAGCGTGTTGAAGCTACGTTCATTAAGCATTTTGCAAACGCTAATCGAGCAAAAGCAATGAACATTTTACGACTTAAAGCCAAACGAGAGAGACATAGAACTACATTTTCCACAGGTGAAAATCAGTAACTTGCATTGCATGAATGGGTTTTTATAGTTTCAGAATTTGTTGGTTCTTATGAAATAATTGTTTTTCAGGTTTCTCGGCTGGATGTGTTTTCTCTCTTATTGTGGCTCTTGTTGCGATCATCCGCACCCGACATATCTTGCAGGACAAAGCCCATGATGATTACATGACTACTATGTTCCCTCTTTATAGGTAAGAACTTATTAATTTGGTCAGCCTTCTTAAGAATTTATATTGAGCATTTGAGTTGGAATGTGTTGTTTAGATGTTGTCTTCCCTGCTGTTTCTTTCAGCTTGTTCGGTTTTATTGTTCTGCACATCATCATGTATGCTGCTAATATATACTACTGGAGGCGGTACAGAGTAAATCATTCCTTCATATTTGGGTTCAAGCAAGGAACTGAACTTGGATACACACAAGTCATGTTTGTGGGTTTCACCATCGGAGTCTTTGCGTTGCTCTGTGTTCTTGCCAATCTTGACATGGAGGTGGATCCCAGAACGAAAAACTATAAAGCTTTCACTGAACTTCTTCCTCTTATCCTACTTATTGTAAGTTCCAAAACCGAGAATTGGTGTTTTGTACTCAAAAACAGCCATTCAAACAATAGCATAATAACTCTGTGATGTTTGTTTTCTACTTTTGCAGTCTCTGTTCACGGTTCTAGTCATGCCATTCAACTTATTTTACCGCTCAAATCGCCTTTTCTTCCTCACTTGTCTGTTTCATTGTCTCGCCGCTCCTCTTTACAAGGTTAATCAGAAATTAGAATAAGCTCATCGACTAAAGAAAAGGTTGTAAATACTCCTATTCCAGTACGTACTGAACTGCCTAGTTTTTGCCTATTTCCTTGCAGGTTACATTACCTGATTTCTTCTTGGGAGATCAATTAACTAGCCAGGTCCAAGCACTTAGAAGCATAGAGTTCTACATATGTTACTACGGTTGGGGAGACTACAGACGCAGAAAGAACACTTGTAAAGAATTTGGTGTGTACAACACTTTCTTCTTCATTGTTGCTGTTATCCCATATCTCACTCGTCTCCTTCAGGTACATAGTTTCTCCCATCCAAAAGAAAAATTCCAACATATAGCATTCACTAACTAAACTTGTAACTCATACAGTGTCTACGACGGCTATTTGAGGAGAAAAACCCGGAACAAGGGTACAACGGAGTCAAGTACTTCTTGACTATAGTAGCGGTTTGTTTGAGAACAGCTTATAGTATCCAAAAAGGTCAAATTGTTTGGAGAGTATTGGCCGCTATCTTCTCACTTATAGCTGCAATATTCTCTACTTACTGGGACTTTGTCCATGATTGGGGTCTTCTGAACCGGACATCGAAAAACCGGTGGCTTAGAGATAAACTCCTCGTTCCTCAAAAGAATGTATACTTCATAGCTATGGTGAGTCTCAAAAACAAACTGCATCAAATCAAAGATGTTTCACAGTAACTAATCTTAGAACATGTATCAGATATTGAATGTTCTGCTGAGATTTGCGTGGCTTCAGACTGTTTTGGATTTCAACTTCTCATTCATGCATAGACAGACAATGATTGCAATTGTGGCTAGTCTTGAGATCATTAGACGTGGTATATGGAATTTCTTCAGGTGAGTAAAAAACATCAAAACTCATTACATTACATGACTCCTGCGTTAATATTAACTCTCATGTTTTTGTTTGGTTTGTCACTTTGCTGAAAAAACAGAATAGAGAATGAGCATTTGAACAACGTGGGGAAATACAGAGCCTTCAAATCTGTTCCATTACCGTTCAATTACGATGAAGATGACGATAAAGACGATTAGTTTCCGAAGACCATGAATACTATAAGGTTTCAATCTCTATCTACTGGCAAAAATATACAAAATGATTCAAACCAAAACAGATATGAAGTTGTGTATAATGTTTCATCTCTCTCGACAAATAATAATTTCATCTATTCCTAAGGAACACTTTGTATCCCTAAATTTCAATGTTTTCTTATATATTCGCATAAATAAGAAACCATGAAAATATAACTAAATCAACCATTAGCTTGCTTCTTCAGTTACCTCAGCTTCAAGCTCCTTCTTCACCTCAGCTTCAGCAGCTTTCTCTGCAGCGAGAATGGGCTGGTAATAATCAGAATGTTGATCCATACATTTCTTTAGCATAGAAGTGACTTCTATACACTTGATAACGATATCTTCATTCTTCTTCTCAGCTTCTTTCACACAATTTTCCCAAGCTATAAACGAATCTTTGCAACCTCCTCCTTTCATGAACAAGCAAAATCCACATTCTCCTTCTTCTTCTTCTTCACCTTCTTTTGATTAATCCATATCTTCAATAGGGGATGAATCTCCCAGCTCCTCCGATTGGGACTAATGGGACTTGGTTGGTTTGAGAATTGGGCTCGGAATTCTCAGTTTTCGGATCCATGGATGATATGGATCCCAATTTTCTATAGCCGTCAGAGTTGGGTTTTATAGCCCATATGACCTTAAGAGAGGCCCGGACACAAATAAAAGAGGAACAACCGAACCCAAACTACAAATTATTTAGGTAAACCAAATTGAATATCTTATTAACAAAAAAAAAAAAATGATTTGTCGACAAAACAATTCAAATATGCTTTTAAGACAAATACTGTATTGTTGAGATTTCAACATCACAACGTTTGTTGCTAAATAGACGCAACTCTTTTATCTTCCATTCTTGAATAACTTAACAACTTTAAATAGAATACAAACATAACATTACACATCCATTGGTCAATGATGTAATAAAGCAAAATAAAGATGTGAAGTAATCTTTATTTAAATATTTGAGTCACTATAAGAGTTGTAAACATTTTGATAACTCCAAATAATAATTGAAACTAGAATACATGGCGGTATCTAACATCAACTATTCCAAATCTCCGGTGAAGCTTTTCTGGGCTATTAGTATGAAGACGAAGCTCATGTTAACAGTCTTCACTTGCTTACTACTTTGCTCAATGATGTTACTATCATTCACTGACATCTTCAAACACCAGCTTCTTGGAGGAACAATCAACGGTAAATATCATTCATCTTTTGGGTTTAAGGTTTAGTAATGCTCCTTTTGACTTAATATCTCATTTTCTTGTAATAGGTTCTAAGAATACCGTAAAACCTAGAGATAAACTGTTAGGAGGGCTTTTAACCGCAGATTTTGATGAAAGTTCTTGCTTGAGTAGGTATGAGTATTCCTTGTATCGCAAGCTTTCTCCTTACAAGCCTTCTCAAAATCTTGCCTCTAAGCTTAGAAACTATGAGAAGCTTCACAAACGCTGCGGTCCAGACACAGATGCTTACAAGAGAGCAATAAAGAATCTTGGTGATGATCATGAGATCGGAAACAGAACTGTTGGTGAATGTAAATATATTGTTTGGATAGCTAGTTATGGGCTTGGAAACAGAATACTTACTCTTGCTTCTGTCTTCCTCTATGCTCTCTTGACAGAGAGAATCATTCTTGTTGACCAAAGCAAGGATATTATTGATCTCTTCTGTGAGCCTTTTCCAGATACTTCTTGGTTACTTCCTCTTGATTTTCCATTGATGGGTCAGATAGATAGCTTCAACCAAGAGTATCCACTTTGTTATGGAACAATGTTGAAGAATCATACCGTTAACTCGAATACTATCCCATCACATCTTTATCTTCATCTTCTTCATGATTACAGGGATCAAGACAAGACGTTCTTCTGCCAAAATGATCAATCTTTAATAAACAAAGTCCCCTGGCTTGTTGTCAAATCCAACCTTTACTTTATTCCATCTTTTTGGTTAAACCCTAGTTTCCAGACTGAACTAATGAAGCTATTCCCCCAAAAAGACACTGTCTTCTATCACCTGGCTCACTATCTTTTTCACCCAACTAACCAAGTTTGGGGTATGGTCACTAGATACTACAATGCTTATTTATCAAGAGCTGACGAGATACTTGGGATTCAAGTAAGGGTTTTCAGTAGACAAACTAAATATTTCCAGAATGTTATGGATCAGATAGTATCATGTACACAAAGAGAGAAACTGTTACCTGAAGCAACTTCACAAGATGGATCACAAGTAACTAATACATCAAGGACCACTAAACTCAAGGCTGTTCTGGTTACATCTCTGTATCCAGAATACTCAGACAACCTAAAGAACATGTACCTGGAACAACTGACTTCAACAGGAGAGGTAATTGAAGTGTATCAGCCAAGCGGAGAAAGGGTTCAACAAACAGACAAGAAGCTTCACGACCAAAAGGCCCTTGCTGAGATGTACCTACTAAGCTTAACTGATAAACTTGTCACAAGTTCTTGTTCTACATTTGGATATGTTGCTCAAGGTCTTGGAGGACTAAAGCCATGGATACTCTACACACCAAAGAAGTTCAAAACTCCTGATCCACCATGTGGTCGTGGTGTGTCCATGGAGCCTTGTTTCCTTAACCCTCCAGTTCATGGATGTGAAGCCAAGAATAGAATCAACACTGCCAAAATCGTCCCTTTTCTGAGACACTGTGAGGATCGTAGGAACTATGGGCTTAAGCTAGTTGATAATACCCAAAATGAGTTATAAGAGTTTCTTATCTTTTGTCTTTGATCCTTTTTACACAGTTTTATATTGCTTAAATAATAATATAAAGCTCACTCAGAATTTTTACAAAATCTATCTTATATTTTTGGGTCAAAATTTACATTATATTATATCTTTTTTACATTATATCTTTTTTACACAGTTTTATATTGCTTAAATAAATAATATAAAGCTATCTTATATTTTTGGGTCAAAATTTACATTATAATATAGAGAATATTACATGGAAAATACAATTAAAAAAATTACAATCTTTACAAAAAAAATTAAAAACAAAACCTAAAAATTTTCATTTTAAATTTAAAAATTAAAATCTACATAACAATAAGAAAATCAGGTTGAATTATGAAATCTCTAACGATCAAATGAATTTGACAGGATTCAAAATCCGATTAGTTTTCAAATTATTATAAAATTTAATATCAAATTTGTAAAATGAAAATTTTACCTAAAAAAACATAAAAAACTTCATTTTATAAATGTGAATACTAAATCTAACTAACAATATGAAAATCAGATTGAACTTTGAAATCGCTAACGATCAACTATCAGTTGACAGGATTTAAAATTCGGTTAGTTTCAGATCATTAGTAGATTAGTATAAAATATGAAAATGAAGATTTTTATTTAAAAAAAAAAAACAAAATACCTCATTTCTTCGTCTTTCCAATTTCCTTGCACGTCCATTCTATTCCTTGTGTTGTCTGCATAGTAAAAATTGGTTAACTTCAATTTATTAGATTTCAAATTTATTAACAATAAACAAAATACTAACTATTACAACATGTTACCTAAAATTAAAAAAAATTAATTTAACTACAATATTATTATAATGTAGGGTGAATACGAATATAATACAAAAAAGTTTTAACACAACATACACAGAACATTAGAAAAAGATAAATATTTGTTCATTTTAATAAAAAAAATCATATGATTAAATAAATTTGCCTATCAATACAATAATAATAATAATACTTACAAGAACTTGATATGATGTCTCTGCATCCCACGAACCCAAACATATCACACTCTTTTTCTTCCTTGTCTTTTTGGTATACGAACAGAGTAATTGAAAAAATCACTGAAGAATCCACTATTTTTGTTCTTTTTCTTCGGTTTCGTCATCTTCTACAGCGACGGAGATATATTTATTAGATGGAGACCAAAAGAAATGAACTTAGAAATGGAGAAGCAATATGAAGAGGAAAACTTAACTTACATTGATGTCTCTGTAAACAAACCCAAAACATATCATATACTCTTCTTCTTCTTAATTGTCTTCTTCAGAGGATCTGAAGAATCCACTACCGAGTGAGTGAGAAGGTATGATTCTTCTTCTTGTTAATGTTCTTCTTCGGTTTCGTCTTCTTCTACGGTGACGTCTAGCGACGGAAACGAAAAGAAACGAGCGTAGAAATAGAAAAGCAAGACGAAGATGACGACTTTAAACTGTTTCTTCGTTTTTCAAAATTTGGTTGGAAGAGAAAGAGAAGTAAACAAGTTTAAAAATCTGAGAACTTACTTTATAATGTAATCCCAACGGTAAAGTTACCGTTTCATTTTATTATTATTCTAACGGTCATGAAATGTTACCGTTTGACTTTATAATTCAATTAAAGTTTATCTTTGTGAATTGATTTTAGCTAAATTATTATCATGTTTGATTCTTTAGACCTATTTAGGCCCACTTAGAATTATATGACATAAAATAGAAAACTTTAGGCCCATTTAGAATTCACAAAGATCGAAAAAATGACTTTTGATGTTTCTCTTATTCAGTTTTAGCTATTTTTTCACATTCGGACAAACAAATCTCAATATGTCCACATAACGCTATTGAGTTACTTTCACTAAAAGATCAATCTTAAGTATGATTATTTCCGACAGAACCAAGCCCTTCTGTTCTACTTCTTACAATCCAATGAAACACTTCCCTCACTTTCCTCTCAAACGGATCCAAACCATTCTTCAAAGCCACTTGAAGCTTCACCAATTCCTCAACACTCTCCTTAACTTCAATCTCTTTCTCTCCCGACAAAGGAAACTTAACTGAATCAACTAACTCACTCATCAATCTTGAACTCAATCTCATTAATCTCTTTCAACAACCCATATTTATTCTTTCTTTCTCTTTTTTTAGATTCCTCTATGATCTTATCGTGTAATGACATTAATGACTCTCCCCATTGATAATTCCTAGAAACATTAAAATGTTCTTCTTCTCAGCTTCAAGCTCCTTCTTCACCTCAGCCTCAGCAGCTTTCTCTGCAGCGAGAATCGGCGGGGTTTTATATTTGTTCAGAGATTAATAGCCCATATGACCTTAAGACAGGCCCGGGCCAAAAATAGAAAGGAACAACCCGAACCAAAACTACAAATTATTTAGGTAAACCAAATTGAATATATCCTTATGAACCAAAAAAAAAACTGAATATGATTTGTCGATACAACAATTCAAATATGCTTTTTAGACAAATACTGTATTGTTGAGATTTCAGCATCACAACGTTTGTTGCTAAATAGACGCAACTCTTTTATCTTCCATTCTTGATTAACCTAATAACTTTAAATAGAATACAAACATCAACATTCCACATCCATTGGTCAATGATGTAATAAAGCAAAATAAAGATATGAAGTAATCTTTATTTAAATATTTGGGTCACTATAAGAATTGTAAACATTTTGATAACTCCAAATAATAGTTGAAACTAAAATATCAACTATTTCAAATCTCCGGTAAAGCTTTTCTGGGCTATTAGTATGAAGACGAAGCTCACGTTAACAATCTTCACTTGCTTACTAGTTTGCTCAATGATGTTAGTATCGTTCACCGACATCTTCAAACACCAGCTTCTAGGAGCAACAATCAATGGTCTATATCATTCATCTTGTTGGTTTAATATTTCAGAAATTAATGCTCCTTTTTGACTTAATATCTCATTTCTTGTAATAGGTTCTAAGTATTCCGTGACAACTAGGGATAAACTGTTAGGAGGGCTTTTAACCGCAGATTTTGATGAAGCTTCTTGCTTGAGTAGGTATCAGTCTTCCTTGTATCGCAAGTTTTCTCCTTACAACCCTTCTGAATATCTTGTTTCTAAGCTTAGAAACTATGAGATGCTTCACAAACGCTGTGGTCCAAGCACAGATGCTTACAAGAGAGCAATAATGAATCTTGGTCATGATCATGATCATGGGAATGGAAACAGAACTGTTGGTGAATGTAAATATATTGTTTGGGTAGCTGTTTATGGGCTTGGAAACAGAATACTTACTCTTGCTTCTGTCTTCCTCTATGCTCTCTTGACAGAGAGAATCATTCTTGTTGACCAAAGCAAGGATATTATTGANTCTCTTGACAGAGAGAATCATTCTTGTTGACCAAAGCAAGGATATTATTGATCTCTTCTGTGAGCCTTTTCCAGATACTTCTTGGTTACTTCCTCTTGATTTTCCATTGATGGGTCAGATAGATAGCTTCAACCAAGAGTATCCACTTTGTTATGGAACAATGTTGAAGAATCATACCATTAACTCTAATACAATCCCATCACATCTTTATCTCCATCTTCTTCATGATTACAGCGACCAAGACAAGATGTTATTCTGCCAAAATGATCAATCTTTAATCAACAAAGTCCCCTGGCTTGTTGTCAAATCCAACCTTTACTTTATTCCATCTCTCTGGTTAAACCCTAGTTTCCAAACTGAACTAATCAAGCTATTCCCTCAAAAGGACACTGTCTTCTACCACCTGGCTCACTATCTTTTTCACCCAACAAACCAAGTTTGGGGTATAGTCACTAGATCCTACAATGCTTACTTATCAAGAGCTGACGAGATACTTGGGATTCAAGTAAGGGTTTTTAGTAGACAAACTAAATATTTCCAGCATGTTATGGATCAGATTGTGTCCTGTACACAAAGAGAGAAACTGTTACCTGAAGCAGCTTCACAAGTAACTAATACATCAAAACACCCTAAACTTAAGGCTGTTCTGGTTACATCTCTGTATCAAGAATACTCAGACAACCTAAAGAACATGTACTTGGAACGACCAACTTCAACAGGAGAGGTAATTGAAGTGTATCAGCCAAGTGGTGAAAGGGTTCAACAAACAGACAAGAAGCTTCACGACCAAAAGGCTCTTGCTGAGATGTACCTACTAAGCTTAACTGATAAACTTGTCACAAGTGCTTGGTCTACATTTGGATATGTTGCTCAAGGTCTTGGAGGATTAAAGCCATGGATACTTTACACACCAAAGAAGTTCAAAACTCCTGATCCACCATGTGGTCGTGGTGTGTCCATGGAGCCTTGTTTCCTTAACCCTCCAGCTCATGGATGTGAAGCCAAGAATAGAATTAAAACTGCCAAAATCGTTCCTTTTGTGAGACACTGTGAGGATCTTAGACACTATGGGCTTAAGCTAGTTGATGATACCAAAAATGAGTTATAAGAGTTTCATTTGAAAAATGTAGTGATTAATCTCATTAGTTTTCATAACGTTTATACTATTAAGTTCTCTTTTTGAGTTTCTTTTGAAAAAATATCTCTTTTATCTTTGATCCTTTTCATTTCTCTGATTACAAAAATAGGGAGTTTTCTTTTGCTGTTCATAAATGTTCCTTAAGTTATATGTTTTTTCAATAACAATGAAAGTTATTTACAACTAAAATTATGAAAGCTAATTGAATAAATAATTAGATGATTTCTTATACCCGAGAGTGAACGGTGAAGATGACGATGTCGATATTCTTCTCTAAATCGTGGTCGTTGTTATTTTGAGAAGAGAGTCTCTGGTCATCGGAGAAGAGTTCGAGGCGTTTCGTCGGAGAAGAGAAAATAAATTTTCGTTTCTGATTTTGGGAATTAGGTTACAAAGTGAGTGTTCTCGGAGAATAGAGTGAAGAAAAAAGAGAGGAGAGTTTGAAAGAGCGGACCCGAATCGGGTCGGGTCGGAAAGAGCGG
>KE156983.1:0-12563 GCA_000411055.1 Leavenworthia alabamica
TCTTCGACAAGTGGTTCTGAATATACGACATCCCCATGATGGATAAGCTCTCCCCACAACACTCGGATCTTCGACGGACGGTTCTGCAGGTACGACATCCCTTCTGATGGACAAGCTCTCCCCGCAACACGAGACCACGACGGACGATATTATCTGCGCACACCGGAACCTCTGCAAAGTCTTTACATCCTTTAATCTGTAATAACTGCGTTCTCTGGGTTTCGAACCCCAGACCTGGTGTAGAAGCCTTTAAACCCTTAACCACTAGGCCAAGGGTGCTTCCACTATTTAAAGTTTAGAATTTTGATTTGGAGATTAGAATTTACTATTTAAGGTAATATAGTGTTTGGATTTAGTATTTATTTTTTACAATTTATATAATTTTTTTAAAATAAAATCTAATTTTTAATTTAATTGAATTATTAAATGATAATTTTATCTTAAATCAATTTTAGTGGTATTTATGATATATAAAGTAAATTTAGTGGTAGCTAAGACAATTACCCTAAAAAATACAAAAAAACCACGTTTGATACAGTTAATTATTCTTGCTTAGAAATCTAATACCAATCAAAGTGGTATCTTTAGATTCTCGTCTTAGAACATTTTCACATATTCATTATCAACATAAACATTATATCATAACATAAATAACATTTTATTAGAGACACTTATGGTTTAAAACAAACAAAAACAAAAACTATGTAAAAAAAGAAGAAGAGATTTGTCTCTTTAAGAACGCCTTGGATTAATAATAGCCATAAGAGGATAAAGCTTCTGAGAAGTCAAGCCAAAAGTATCCACATTCTCTTCTTCACCATCTCTAAGTTTCCATTCAAACTCTTGAGCTAATCTTCCAATAGCAATACCTGCCATTAGAGATGCTTGAAGTGCACCAGCACAAACCCTTTTCCCTGCTCCAAATGCCATTGTCTTATGAAGATCCGATAACTCATATTTCCCCTCCACAAACCTCTCTGGCCACCACTCTTCTGCTCTCTCCCATCTCTTCTTATCCATGTTGCATCCATATATGTTTATTGCTATCTACATTTCAAGCTGTTTCAAAAACCTATACTTTGTTATTGAAGTTCAATATGTGTCTTCGCCTTTTCTTACCTCACTTCCTGCAGGGATATGAAAGCCTCCGATTTGAGTATCTTCGTGTGCGTAGCGAATTGGAACTAGAGGAGCTGGACTGTATTTCCTAAGTGTTTCATGGAAGATTCCATTGAGATAAGGAAGGTGAGGTAAATGCTCTTCTTTGAACTTTTCTTCTCCACAGAAATTTTTGATTTCATTGCAGAGATGGTCTTGAACATTTTGATGCTTTGATAGTTCATATATTGCCCATTCAGTTGTAACCAAAGTAGTATCAGCTGTTTCGATAATCGTCTCCCAAACCAAAATTGCAATTTGCTCCATGGTTAATGTTTTCGCTTCCGACATCAAGAAGTTGAGATAACAATCATCATCATCCTGTACATCAGATAAGAACTAGTAAGGCAAAGCAAAGAAGACAATGGAACAAAACATATTCACAGATACCGAATCGTTCTGTTTCAGCCGATCTTGAATCAGAGCATTCATCACTGCGAGTCTACGTTTATGCTTTTGTTGGATTCTTGATTCAAAACTTTTATTTGGAATCCATTTTAAGTATGGGAAGAAGTCTCTCCAATCAACATCTATTGCACCTTCCATCATGTCATGTACTAAAACCTTAAAGATCTCGTCTTTCGACAAAGTCTTATTGAGTTCCTTGACGTAAATCGATTCTATATCCTTCCCAAATGCCTATGAAATAGTAAAAAACCATTCTCTTGACACATAACTGATAGAGAAGTATGTGTTTACTTGGTGTATTGTGTAAGAAGTACTTACTTGCTTTAAGGCTACTCCGAAAAGCTCATACTCAAATATAGCTCTGAAGTTTACAGGTTCTTGAGGATGGTTTCTTGTATGAGCATGTAACTTTGAAGAGACATTTTCAATGAGAGCATCTCTGTAGTGTCTTTTTCGTTTCTGGCCAAAAAAAATCCAACACAAGACAAAACTTGATTTAGTTTGCTACAAAAGTATATCGAAGAGAAGCTGCGAGGCATTTCATTCACACCTGTGCATTAGCACCCAAAAGACCATTCAAGATACACCTTTTAACAAGTTTGTGGAAATCATCATAATCACTAGTAGCAACCATAGCTTTGTTGCAAGTGAGTACTGTCAATGCATTTGACAACTTTCTCGTTGAAATGGATTGAAATCGAGTTACCATAGCCTGAGAACAAACACATAAAAGAGATCAGTTCAGATTAGTATCATATAAATAAGAACTAAAGAGATCTCCACAAAGCTTTCTACAGAATAGGAGTGTTCTTTGAATGTAAATCAACAAATTCAAGATTGATAAAGGAATGATTTTTAATACTTTTTCATCAGAAATTAAGGTTCCAAATCCATCAAGAGAACAACAGATTGAACTTTGTAACTGGAAACAAATCACAGTGGAAAGAATGGAGAAGTGAGAAAGCTAATAACCTCTTTGGCAGTTTCAGTAGAATTGAGGACAATAAGTGAAGAAGAACCCATCTTAATAGAGTAAATAGGACCATAAAGCTCTGACCATTTAGTAAAAGTCTTATGTGGTTTCTTCTCTTTTAGTTGTAGCAAATTCCCAATTACAGGTAACCCTGGAACCACTGCATCAAAACCCAACTTCAGACTTCTCAAAAGATCCAAACTTTAAGAAGTGATCTGTTCAATCTAGCTCACTAGTATAGTTACCTAAATCACTAATATCAAAATCAAAGTCTCAAACTTTGAAACAGAAGTAGACTAGTGATCAAAACCCAGAGACCAGACAATTAATTAACATAACATAAACAAACCTGGGACAGACGGGAGAGTAGAAAGTTCAGACATGTTGTTTGTAGAGAAGAATAATTTCTTCAAGAAGAAGATGAAGATGAAGGAGGAGATAACGAAGCCAAAGAGAATAGAGATGATGGAGAACATGGCCATGCAGTGTGATTTTGTTTTGAAATAATAAAAATGAAGAAGATAAATGAAACTCTAGAGTTATTTTTTTAAAGTTTATGATTATTTTGGTATTTGGATTTTAGCAATTTTGGGGATTTTAATGAAAGATACTAATGCTGAAGTGGCATTAATTCCAGTATTATCTTGTTATTAAAATATTTAGATTTGTGACACCTCATGTTTTCATCTCTAATTGCTAATGATGCTGGTCAGCTGGTGTCTGGTGATGACGATGGTTTAAGATTGGAAGGAAATAATTTTAATTATAACAAAATTGGAAAATCCATAAATCATGACGTTATAAGTTACTCTACAATAGATTTACAGGTATCGTATTTAAATGAAAAAAAAAAAAACTCTCTATAGGAGTTTAGACAAGTGTTAAAAAAAACTACATATCAAATGGTCCGAAAAGATTGAAATTGTAAAATATCTCAAGAATACCAAAAATATAGGTAAATTAGCTAATATTTCATTAATACAAAAACTAGCTTTATGTTATTTATTCTACTTTTTAGTTTTCTTTATATCTTCTAGTAAATTACTCACCGCCCTAGATGTTCGGATCAGATTGTTCGGAATTCCAAAAATCAACCTGATTATATTGCTCCGATAACCGATCTATTTCCGTGCAATATTCCTATCGGCAAATTTTTTTGAAAAATCTGGGTTTTGGATTGGATCGGATCGGTAATCGAATTCCGAATTCCAATCCGATTTTGACACTTTCTTCTTCTTTCTATTCTATTTTTTTATTTTTTTTGAGTTTTCTTTGTAAATTAAAAACTTTTTTTATTGTAGATATGTTGTCTTCGACGGAGATGAAGAAAGAGGTGCAGAAAAAAAAATTACAGATGAAGAAGATAAACGGCACTGGTATTAGTCATTAGGGTTTAGAAGTTTTCAAGAAGAGAAAATTACGAAATTTACCCTTCATTAAAACGGAAAAAAACACCTTTCTACACGTTTGGCTGTGTTCAAACACACGCCCAATAAACCACTAATTGTTAAACTAAACCACTAGGCCAATGTAACTTCTTGTATATTCTACCGTATAAAAAATATATATTTAAGTATTTAAATTTGTTTATTTAAAAAAATCTGTCCCGAGCAACCCGAATAAAAAAAATTTGAATTCATATTTTTTTTTCCGAATAACCCGAATTCTGAAAAAAAAAATCCGATCCGATATCCGATTTAAAAGCCGATCGGTAAAATTTTTTCCCACCAAATAAATTGAATCCGAACAATCCGAATGCCCAGAATGGACTACTCATTTCATTAGATTTAATATAAATGAAAAAAATTACTGAAATACAAAAGACCATAATAGTTTGCATAAGAAATAGTTAAACCATTTCTAAGACTAATCACATCACCATGATAGCTTGTTCTATTTTTGAGAATTTTTTTTTAGTTTATGTTGTCTAATGAATGAATTTGTTTGACCAAAAATAATATATTTTATCAATAAAGTTGTTACTATCAACTTATGTGCTTACACTATTTATATATATAATAATATAACATAATAATACCACCCCGATTATTTCAACCAAAACATATTTACAACAAACAAATAAAAACCCTTTTATGCAGTAGTAGACTGCAAAAACCTATAACATAAGTTGTAAAAACAAAATCTAAATAACAAAATTAAAACAGTAAATCAAACCAAACCCATTAATTAATTTGCATCAAATACATTTTAAACAAATCACCGAGTTGATGATTAGTTTTTCCTTGCCTCACTCTATTCCTTGCCATACTTTCTATGTGAGAAAAAACAAACAAAGTATACATAGATTTTAATTTCATAAATAAACTAAAGACATTAGTTAAGGAAGACTCGTATAGCCCTGGGCGTTCGGTTCGGGTTATTCGGTTTTCTGAAAACTAAACCGGTCAAAACCCGAACCAAACCGAACAATATAAGCTAAATAAACCGAACGGTGATATTTTATTTGAGATTTGGTTTTCGGTTCGGTTTAACCGGTTTGTTAATAACTGAATTGAAACCGAGAACCAGCAACAATTACAAGTCTTCTCCGATAAGTTTCCGACCAAACTTCATCTTTTATGTTGCAACTCCTCCAGTCTCGTCTTCTTCGTGTAATTCATCTTCTAGGAAATTAAAAATTGTCATCTTTTCCATCACTAACATGAAAATCCAAGGTAAGTTTTGTTCCAAAACATATCTAAAAATAAAGAACACAACTTTTAGAGAAGAAATAAACAGACGAAGCTTTTATTTTAAATTAGATCCGGAGAAGATTGAGTCACTTTATGGTTGATCGTTGATTTGAATGTCTGATACAGGGAATAAAAAGTCGAAGAATATGGAGTTTGACTGGTGGAACTCGTCAGAGAAGAAGAAATGGTTTCACAGGATGGTGGAATCTAGGCCGTTGGATCACTCAGTTGCTGAGGATGGGATGCTGTGTTGATATTAAACATGGATCGTTGGATTGTAACAAATTAATGATTGGACGGATGAGATTAGATTTTAGTAAAGAGAAGTGTACACCGTTCGATGAAGCATAACATTGTCGTTTTATGTCAACATAGAAATGGGTTATTCGGTTTTGATCGGGTTTTTCGGGTTTTAAAGTTTTTTTTTTATGTTTTCGGGTTAAATGGATTATTTGGTATAATTTCGGAATTAATATTTAAGATTAAAACAGAACCAAAACCGAAATGAAACCGAACCGAATAAACCGAATTTTTTTTGGGTTGAGTTTCGGTAGCTTTTTTTTATTTCTAAATAACCCGAAAAACCGAAAAACCCGACCCGATTGACCCAAAAAAACCGAATGCCCAGGACTAGACTATTTTTTTCCCATTTAAAAACTTGTTAAAATAAGACATCACGAGTTTTACAGCCAACTTAAGACTATCAATGGAAAACAATTAAAAAAACATAGATAAAACAAAGCTTCCAAAGATCAGATCGTATACGCATTCAAGATATCATTTGTTACCGCGGACTTCAACCAAGATGGATATCCTCGGGCGATATATGACTGGTGTCTTTCCTCGGTAATGACACTGAGAGCTATACGATTTACTGGGCTCAAGCTATTACCCAAAACACATGAAACTGAGGAATTGTCCATATGTTGCAGAGAGTTATGTATTGCTGACATATATCCCTCAAGTTCGTGATCCAATACCTGTCCTTCTAGCAGTGCTATTACATCTTCTGATTACATTTCAAATATCACATTGTGGAAATGGAGATCATGTAAGCATTCCATAGCCCAAAGACAACCTAAACAATCCGTCTCATTTTGGGAATTAACAGACATTGCCGACTTCCTTCCATGCATAATAACTGAACCATCATGACTGCGCAATAGCCAAGATATCCCACACTGCAAATTAAAACTGTCTCATGCACTCCCAATGTTACACTTGAGACAAGGGAGTATAGGTGGCACCCATTTAATCCCTTCCAAAGCCATATCTGGTGTATGAATTGATTCATTGGCTGCGAACCATTCGTCTGCTTCAGTCACTGCCAAGTGAACAATGCTTGCCGTCGAAAGCTTTGTTTTCTAAAAGATAAGGGTGTTTCTTGCCTTACAAATGTTCCATATGATCCATGGAAAAGTTTTGCATATATGAGAGGCGATGTTGAATGATTCTACACAAGCAAACATGTGATGTATATTGACAAAGATTGACTCTGAAAACCCATGTGTAGGAATAGGTAACTCCGCTGCACACCACACCTCTTTTGCTAATGGGCAGTTGAATAAAGCATGGTAGATTGGTTTTGTGTTTGTATTGCATGATAAAAATTGTTCCTCCACATTCATACCTCTTGATATAAGACGTTCGGTCACCGGTAGAGCTTTATTTAAAGCTTTCCATGTTTAATTTTTGGGCACGTCTTTAGCTTCCATAGTCTCTTATACTGTCTTTGTTCTAGAGGAGAGATTACCTGAGATTGATAATCTTCAGTTCTATTCAAGAGAGTCTTAAATTTATAACCTGATTTTGTAGAATAACAACCACTACAGTCTTGGCTCCAAATAATTTTATCTTCCCCATTCAAGACTGGTTGCAAGTTCAAAATTATGCTAACATCCCTCTCTGAAAAATAGTGATTTAACATTGGGACATTTCATGTAAGTCCATCTTCATTTATTAAATATGATACCAATAGCTCCTCATCAATCGCAGGTCCGTCAATTAACGTCGGTCGTGGCATCCCATCCATCAGCCAGTTATCCTTCCACACTTTGATTTGATGACCACTGCCCACCTTATATATTAGTCCCTTAGCCAGAAGCTCTCTTCCCTAAATAATACTTCTCCACGCATACGACGGTCGAGATCAATAACCACATGTTAAAAATGATTGGTTTTTAAAATACTTGTGCTTCAAAATTTGTGACAGCAATGAAGACGGTTTTTCTAAAATCCTCGAGGCTTGTTTTCCAATTAGCGCATGATTAAAATCTTCAATATTTCTAAATCCGAGTCCACCAAGATCCTTCTCCTTACATAGTTTTTTCCAAGCAACCCATGGAATTTTTTTCTTATCATTCTCCGTATTCCACCAAAATTCCGTCATACAACTGTTTATACATGTATCTTTTGAAAGGTTAAAACAACTCATAGCATAAATTGGTAATGTCATCGCAACAGATTTAAGTAGTACTTCTTTACATCCTTGCGACAACATTTTTGCAAACCATCCCTGTAACCTTGACCGAAGGTTCTCTCTAATAAAACTCAGTAGCTGAGACTTTGATCCACTAAAACATTCCCGCAACCCAAGATAAGTGCCTTCACCCCCTTCTTTATCTATCTCTAAAAGCGTCTTAATCCGTCTTTTTCTCGTCTCATCAAATGATTGATGATTTTTGAAAATTTATGACCTGTCCCGATAATTCACCATAAACCCGCATGCATCTCTTTAGTTCCAAACATGATCTTTCGTCTGCCTTACAAAACAGTAAACTATCATCTGCAAAAATTATGTGATGCACCGACAGCCCAGAAAAGGATGCCTTGACCCCGTGGAGCAAACCACAAGCCTCTGATTGATTAAGAATATGCACAGGAGCTTCAGCACACAGAATAAAGAGAAACATGGACAATGGATCACCTTGTCTAAGCCCTCTTTCCGGTTGAATATCCATAGGTATTGTCATTTATAATGACTGAGTAAAATACCGTCGAGACACAGTACATGATCCATCCAACCCATTGATTTGAGAACCCCATTTTTTCCATTAAATTCTTTAAAAAACTCCATTCAACTCGGTCGTAAGCTTTAGACATATCGGTTTTAACTACTATAAATCCCGACCTTTCTTTTTTATTCGTCTGAAGAGCATGAATTAACTCATGTGCATGAGTATATTGTCCTATATCAATCGACCAGAAACTAATGCTCCTTGAGTTTCTAATATCGGCTGAGGTAGAACAGTTTCATTCTTGCATACAGAATTTTCGAAACAATTTTGTAATGCACTGAGCACAAGCTAATCGGCCTAAGGTCTACCATCCTAATTGGATTTTTACCTTTGGTATCAGACATAGATTTGTAAAATTCCACTCTTTGGGAAAGCTGCCAGTTGTGAAAAACTGTCTGATCTCCTCACATACCAATGGACCAACAAGAGCCCAATTTTGCTGATTAAACTTCCCCGTAAAACCATCTGATCTCGGTCCGCTGTTTCCATTGATAGAAAAAACAGCATCTCTGATCTCCAAGTCTGAGACTTGCATAGTTAACTCCAGGTTCATATCATCTGTTATTCTTGGCATAAAATTCTCAGAAATACTACCAAAATCAGTTGATCCCGAGTGGCAAAACAGATTTCAAAAATACTGTGTAACAATTTCTCCCTTTGAACCTTCTGAAAATTGCTCATGTCCATTATGGTCCAATAACATAATATTCATGTTTCTCATCTTTTTGATCTTCACACACTTATGAAAATACGCAGTGTTCTTATCTCCAACCGTAAGCCATTGTTCTTTATTCCTTGATTTCCAGTATAAATCTTCTTGCCTAGAAGCTCTGGCCAGGTTCCGTCTTAGCTCCGACATTATAGTGCAATCTGGGACATATTTAGAAATTTCAGAGTCAAGTCGTTGCTGTAGGGAGATAATCTCTTTCTCAGAGTTTGGGCGAACTAATTTCTTCCAAATAGAAAGCTCTTTCCGAACATTAGCCAGCCTATCCATTAAAGGAATGCATAACGCCATATCATCATCCTTTCAACCTCGGTCCACTGCTTCAGTGAAGCCATGTTTTAGCTTCCACCGCTTATCATAAGAAAACCTTTTAAAGTTTTGCTGTGAGTCACCCGAAAGAAAATGTACTAGAATAGTTCTATGATCAGAACCCCACATATCCAAGTACTCTATTCTGCTTCGAGGAAATAACTAAAACCAACTATCATTACCAAAGCTTCTATCCAATTTAGATTGAATCCATAAGTTATCTCTCCAATCAGCCCAACAGAAGGTATTACCCGAACTACAAAGTTCTCGAAGACAACAGTTTGACACCATGTTACGAAAATCCCAGAACGATGAATCAGCTCGTAAAGGACTGCCTAACTTTTCCGAATTATCCAACAATTCTTTCAAATCTCCCATAATAATCCAAGGATCCAGTCTGGTCATCCCATCTGAGTTACACGATCCCATACTGATTGTCTCATACTCGGAACCGGATCACCGTAGATACAAGACAGAAAAAAGTGCATATTTCCTAGCTTAACGTGTAAATCGATTAGACGTGAATCATAACTCAAAATAGATACTTCATAGCTACTTTTCCAAAAAACTAGCAAGACCATCACTCAACCCAACCAGGTCTACAATGACACTACTATCATAACCAAGAGACGACTGTAAATTAAGGACATAGTTTGACTTTTGCTTAGTTTCCATTAAAAACAAAAAATCCGGAAAAATTATCAGTCGGAAGTCGCGGAGACGTTGTACTATCTCAGAGCCACCAGCACCTTGACAGTTCCAACTCAATAGACTCATTTATCTTGCAGCGGCTTCAATACGGAAGCCACCAAATCTTCTTTTGGTTTTGGATTTCTATTTCCATTCATTTCATCTTCAAGCAAAATTTTTCTCTTGCAGGTTTCCTTGCTTGCTTCACCTTCAGTAGTCAAGTGAACCTCCTTCATTGGACCAGATTTATCGTTTGCCTTCTTCACTATGTAGCGTTTACGACGGCCTGATCCTCTAGCATATTTGACACCACGTTCATCTTTCCCACCTGATACAAACGTAAAGATGGGGATGCTTGAATTGTGATGTGTCTCTAGAGTTTCAGAAATTATATCTTTATTGAACAGCAGAGCCTTTGACGAAGTGTCATTATCCATCTCAACATGAGAACGAACAACTCTTTCAACAGTGTCAGCAACTTTGGTTTTAATGTGACCTTTCTCCACCTCTTGCAAAGGTAAAACCAGCACTTCATGTCCCTTACTTTCTACACCTTCAATCTGGAGCCCATGACCTTGATGATTATCACCTTCCACCATCTGATCAGCTGCTTTGTTTTCTAGAGCAAGCATTAAACGTTTTCCTTTCTCTGCAGTCTTTATTCCTTGTTCCAGAGGTGTGTCAGCAGTGTATCCTAAATCTTCAATAGACTGATGAACCCAGAAAATCCTTGCATTGTGCTCAACCAGATCTGGGTGTGACACATATTGTTGAGAAATTCGGTTTTGTTCACATGATAAACCGTGGAAAATTGGTCTACAACCAGGTGGAGTTGTTACAGTGGGACGAGTGTGAAATGCTCCCAGAGGTTTGCTTCTCTCCAACTGTGACTTCTGAAACCTGTAGACCTCTGAGCAGAGCCCAAAGAGAGTGAGTGTCGCAACCTGGGACATCTTCGCTTGTCGTCTGTCAGTCGGAAACAATGGTGACACTTGTTTTTGTAAATTCTCATACTCAAATTCGACAATGGTGACTTTTCTCATTATCAACAACCACTTTATACTGTGGATCGTCTGGTAAGAGTAACGGTTCATCATCTTCAAGAGAAAAGGAACCCAAACTGGAAAAAAGTAGATCAGCCATAAAACAAGAGAGAAATTTTTTTTTTATGATGTTGAGATGATGAGCAAAATAGCGAGAGTGATTTAGTTTGTGTAGAGAAAGAGTAGTCGTATATGAAAGCATGAAAGGCTGCATTGGAATAAAGAACAATCCAATAAAATCGCAGGAAGTAAATAGCAATAATGTAGATTCGTTGATTAAGGTGCAAATCAAAATGAAATCTTCCAGTTTCTCGATTCCGTGAAATGAGATCTCAAAGTGAGAAAGAGATTGCAATAGCAAGTTCAAATGAATTTGTACTCGTTAAAGGAAATAATATTATGACACAATGAATGAGAAATCCAACAACACTTCAAATAAATCAACCAGAAAGATCATCCACAGTCGGCGAAAAGATTTGCCTGAAAAAGAGAATTCAAAAGGACAGAGATAAAAGCCGTTATTTGTGTGTTTGAGTTTGTACGGTGTTTGAGCTGTGTGTTTAATTCACCCAAGACAAGACTTGTATCCTAAAGTTTCTTTAGAAAAGTAATCTTACATGAGATCAAAGAGACGTGGGAGGTCTTTAATACGTACAAGCTCTTTACAATCGATACAAACATGCTAAGAAATAAACATAAATTATATCATTGATCTGTCCTACTACCACTACAACTGATTCTACTGCAACTGCTACTACTGCTACTGCTACTGCTATTGTTTCTACTTTCTACTGCTACTGCTACTACTAATGCTGCTGCTACTGCTATTGGTACTGCTGCTAGTGCTACTGCTGCTACTGCTGCTGTTGCTCCTGCTACTGTTGCTGTTGTTACTGCTACTGTTGCTAGCTGATGCTTCTGCTATTGCTGCTACTTCTACTACTGTTGTTATTGTTGCTACTGCTACTGCTACTACTGCTACTGCTACTACTACTACTGCTGCTACTACTGAAACACTCCAACCCGGTTCTCTAGACTCAAAACCGCTAAATTTAAAAAAATTTATTAACTAACCGATAATCCCATACTTATCGGTTCTAGATTCCGGATTATCCTAATAACAAAAGTTACTAAGTCTCAAAACTCCATCAAATAAATAATAAATCCAAACAACTCAAAATAATAATTCTCAAATTAGACCTAGTCACACTAGGTTCTCAAACATGACTCAAAAATGAAATATAAACTCAACAACCGGTATACCATCGCCTCCCAGCTGCTGTACCACGAGCTCAACATCAAGGCTTTTCCTTTCCTTTACCTGCGCACACGAAATGGCGCTATCAGTATATAAAACATACTGAGTGGGCAATCCTTCCGTCTACGGGGTTCTTTGTAGACAAAAGCGATTGGTTCCTAAATCATTTAACTCAATGTTCTCAATAACTCAAATTTTCAAATTTTGTTTCAATTACTCAATTCTCAATTTTTTTCTCAATTATATTTACTCAAATGTGTGACAACCAGTAATCACTCAGAAAACCC
>KE156983.1:14532-24793 GCA_000411055.1 Leavenworthia alabamica
GCTTTTTAGCCCAAACTCCTTTAACCACATTTTAATCTTAAAACCCAATACCTTCTAATTTTTGTGATCACTTATTAAATCTTCTTTTGGGCCTTGACCCAATTTAGATGATCACTTAATAATAATTAAAAGTTTAGGGTTTCCAAAGCCCAATCTCTTTTAATTAATTATTAACTCATTTTGGGCTTTTATAATCCTTAACCCAATTAAATTATAATTAAAAATCTGTAGGGTTTCCAAGCCCAACTCTTTTTAATCATTTCATTACATATTTTGGGCTTCCAAACTTAATTAAGTTCAACTATCAGCAGTCTCCATCAACCATATAGCAACACTCGGATTCTCTGAAACTTCCGGAGTTCAATTCACAGCAACAATTCGGTTTGTGGATCGGTCCAACTGCTATGGTTTGATTTATTCGGTTCAATGTCAAAGTAAACCGACCTGGCCTGGATCGACAAACCATTCCATGAAACTAAACTCGGCAAACCATAACCTTAAACCGACTTTATGATCCTTAACCGGATCACGGATGTTATAAACCTCCAATCGGTATAGTTAATAGGTAGCAAATGCACATCGTTACTTAACTGACCCAACCATGATCCAATTAAGCCTCCAGAGTCTCCAATAGGCTGATTGGTATCTTCATCGAAATGCATAATAACTTGTGAGTTTTCCATTTTCCAAACATCTTGAGATGTCATCATTTTGCCTTCTATATTTCCATCGTTATCTTGTCATTGATTACATATATATATCAAAACAAATTTGAATTAGTTATAAATTTAAATAACAGATATTTTGTGTATCTAGTATAAAAAAAAAGTTTAAGTCGAAGAAGGTGGGAAGAAGAAAATGAAACAAGAAGAATGCAAGAAGAACAAAATGATAGAAAAAGAAAAAAAATGCGATGATTCAAGAGATTTTAACATGATCAAATCACACACCACTCCAATATTTGATCTAAATAAACCACCCCAAGATGAAAAAGAAATTGAAGAATTTCAGCGAAACAAAGAAATTGAAAGATCTATGATCGTGGACATGCTAAAAATTTATTTGCCTAAACTATTTTAACTTTGTTTTTTCCTTATATAGTTTTCTGGTTTTTTTACATGTCTGTTTAGGTGTTTTTTGTTAAGTCATTTTGGAGCAATAATGCTTTTTGGCTTGTTTGGAACGTGAAAGAAATAAAATTAAGTTTATAAGTTTTTCTATTTTAATTAGTTGGGATTTTATAATTTAATAGTTAAAAATGTGATCATAACTAAAATATCATCAATGACGAGAATTGTGTAGTGTGTGAAAGAATGAAAACTCAAAAGGATGAAGAAGACAGATGACAAGTGTGTTGATATGATTACAGAATGCAAAGAAGATTCAAAAGCTTCTGAAATCAGGCTTAATAAACAGAGGTTTCTCGGCTCCTAATGGCGGATAGAAGAAATCAGATCAAAACACAGAATGTTTAATCTGGATCCAATCATTATTTACTCGAAACTGAAGCAAAAAAATGTGTTCATACGAAGTAACTTGGATGCCAGAGACATAGTCACCATCTGAATCATTTTGATCACCCATATCATATACATCTCTAGGTTGAATATGAACTGCTTCCATTCTTCCTTGTAAGGATCAGCTACATAATATACCATTCTTGCTTGAGAAGCCAATATATATGGTTCATCTTCTTCATTATCTCCAGAATGTAACAAACATGAAAAATTCACCATAGGATGATTATATGCATCTTTTTTATATCCTCGTTCTGTACGAGTGTCAGCCCATTTGCATTTGAATAATACAACTTTGAAAACTTCATAGTAGTTTAACTCTAAAACTTCAACCAAATTTCCATAGTAAGGTACAGTTCCTGTTCTTGGGTAATGATCACGAGAACTAGCATAACTCATAGTCTCTGCAGCTATATAAACACCACTATTTTGAGTTTTCAGATCAGCATCTGTTTCTATTGTCCGGAATTTGAAACCATTGACATTGTAAGCAGTATATTTCACAACTTTTTCAGATGGACCCAATGCTAAGCATCGTAAATCATCCGTTATCCCATCTAACTCATTTACCTCTACTTTATGTTTGATCCATTTTGAAAAATTAAGATACATTTCCCGATCAATGTCAATAGCACGATTCCTCTTGTTCAGATTAGAAGGTTGACTCCATAGCTCCCTTTTATACTTTCTAGATAGAAAATTATACAAAAGAACTTTGATATCAATGAACATCAATAAATTTCATAATAAAAATAAATTATCTTTGATATCAATGAACATCAACGCGGCCACACCGAGTAAATCGTGTTTCTATATCATTGAGGTACATTGAACAAAATGTTACACACTCATCAGCTAAATATTGCTCACATATAGAACCTTCAGGCTTAGCACGATTTCGAACATATGATTTGAAATGTCCTAGAGTCCTGTAGATAAGTCAATTAATTTTTTATTATATATATATATATAAATATATAATTAAAAAGTACCTCTCAATCGGATACATCCAACGAAATGGAGCTGGTCCACCGAGTTTTGCTTCTTCTGTGAGATGTACTATCAAATGTACCATCACAGTAAAAAATGATGGAGGAAAAAACATCTCCATATGACATAAAGTCAGTACAATACGCTCTTGTAATTTATCAAGCTCATCGATATCGAGAACCTTTGCTGAAATATCTCTAAAAAAATGACAAACCTCGACAATGGTTGACGTCACATCTTGTGGCAGTAAATTCTGAATTGCGATTGACAATAAATCTCTCATTATCACGTGACAGTNCGAGAACCTTTGCTGAAATATCTCTAAAAAAATGACAAACCTCGACAATGGTTGACGTCACATCTTGTGGCAGTAAATTCTGAATTGCGATTGACAATAAATCTCTCATTATCACGTGACAGTTGTGGCTTTTTAACCCTGATAACTTTCGACTATTAACATCAACACAGCTTGATAAATTAGAAGCGTAACCATCTGGGAGTTTTACATTCTTTAAGACACTTAGAAAAATGTCTTTCTCATGATTGTTGAGAGTAAAACATGCTGCTTCGTACTTTCCGTTATCATCAGGCCACAAGTCAGAACGTATACCTAGTTCACGAAGATATTTTCTAGCACTCAGATTATCTTTCGATTTTTTTATTGTCATCCAATAATGTGTAGACTAGAGTGTCAAACACATTTTTCTCTACGTGCATGACATCTAAATTATGCCGCAACATAACAAATTCCCAATAAGGCAACTCAAAAAATATACTTTTTTTCTTCCATTGTTGAGTATTACTTCCCGCAGCACCACTTCGATCTCGCTTTTTTCCAACTCCAACTAAACCATGATTTTTACCAAGAGTAATATTAACTTTTTCTAGTTGATGAATAATTGTAGAACCTGATACTGTGACTGGAGGAGATCTTGATTCTATCTTTCCGTCAAAATTATTTTTATTTTGACGAAAGTCATGTTCTTGGGGAAGAAAACGACGATGACCAATAAAACAGTTTTTTTTCCCATANGTCCACATAATGGCTGCTCTCATGTCAAATGTTTGCTTTGTGGAAGCATCTACTGTTTTAATCCCATGAAACCATAATTCTTTCAAATCTTTGATAAGTGGCTGCAAGTAGACATCAATATCATTACCAGGCATGTGTTTTCCAGGGATAACCATAGAGAGAATCATTGATGTATGCTTCATTGACATCCATGGTGGAAAATTATAAGGAAATAATATCACTGGCCATATGCTATAACTACTACTCATTGTACCAAACGGGTTAAAACCGTCAGTCGCCAAACCTAGTCTAACATTTCTTGGATCAGATGCAAATTCAGGATATTTTTGATCAAATACCTTCCAAGCCATTCCATCTCTTGGATGTCTAAGCTTATCATCATTGTTACTAGCTGTGGAATGCCATCTCATGTGGGTAGCAGTTTTTGATGACATGAATAGACGTTGTAGTCGTGGTTTTAAAGGAAAATAACGTAAAACCTTTGCAAGAGCTTTTTTTTTTCTATTCTCTGATTCAGATCTTGTATTCTTTACCAACAAATTTTCTTTCCAACGAGAGGTTTGACAAACCTTGCATATTTCCCTTTCGGCATCTGCCTCCCAATATAACATGCAATCATTCGGACATGCATGAATAGACACATAAGTCAATCATAACTTGCGAACAACTTTTTTCATGTCATTAAATGAATCTGGCAAGTTGGCATGTGTAAATGCTACTTTCATCAAATCAAGCACCATAGATATCCCTTTGTCACTAATCCCACACATACACTTGATATGGTACAACTTCAATATAAAAGACAATTTTGTGAATTCTGTGCATCCTGGATATAACTCTTGGTTAAAATCAGCAATCAACTCTTCAAAACTTTCTCTTTTTTCAAAATCACCACTTGAAGTTGATGGCCTATCAGTGTTCATAGGTTGCTCAGATGATCCATATTCAAATCTACTATCATTATGTGTACTTGTATCAGGGAAAAGATCATCCAAAAGATTCAAAGTTGAATCTAAATCACTTGTAGAAATACTAGAAGGCCCTCTTGCATTTTCTTGGACAAATATATCTTCTCCATGTAGAATCCAATTTGTGTATGAACTTAAAAACCCGAAGCACATCAAATCACCTTCGATATTTTCTCTTGATTTAGTTTTGATTAGAGAACAACGGTTACATGGACATTTCATCATATGTACCTTTAATTTCTCAAACGCAAAATCCAAGAAATTTTTCATCCCTATTATGTAATCTTGAGATAAACGTGGTTTGTTTATCCATGATTTATCCATCAAAACCTGAAAATCAATTAGTTCCGTAAATCATACAAATTAATTGAATTATGAATTCAGAATTAATGAAATTTTTTTTTTAATAATGAATCCTTGAAAATATTTTGAACAAGAGATTCTCACCTTTGATTAATGTATAGAAGTAGTCAAAATCTCTATTTCTGATCTGTTTCACGTAGGTGAGATAAATATTTGAGTTTTCCTAATTGAATCACAATCTCTGTTTCTCGTTTCAGGTTTTTTTTTTGCTGAAAACCTTTAAGGTTTTTTTAAATTGTTTTCCTATAATTTTGTTAATTATTAAGTTTGTTAGCATACATTTATATATATCACATACGTGCAATGTTAAATTTTCTATATTAATATTATTAATTTTAAAATCAGTTTTTATTGATGTTAGCATGTGTCAGTTTAATAATTGATGTAATTATAAATTAGTATATACATCAATTATTTAAGTGATGTTAAATTATATTTTGTATCAATTTGTTTTAAACGATATAAATAAACAAAAATAAATCATTTAAATTTAATTGATGTAAAATTAGTTAATTATAATATCAGTTGATCTAATTTATATAAAATTACTGATATTTACTTCATTTATAAATAAGTGATTTAAAATTATATCATTTAAGTTTGTGATACTATTTAAATGATATAAACTAACTAATTTTTTGTAGTGTAAGCCTATGAAACTTACAAAGAATAGATACAATTATAATGGTTATTATAATTTATTTGTACAATATAATTGAGAATCTATTTAGAACTTTTAGTTAATAAAGCGAGTCAAGTAATTTTAATTTTCAGGTTTAAATCATCAGCAGTAAATAATTATTTTAAAAAATACTCTATACGGGTCCATGATAGTTAGAGCTTTGAGCTCGAATCTATGCAAATATCTTTATGCGTTATACCGGAATCGAATCCACAGAGATTAGTGGTAACACATATATCTTTCAAAATGAGTGTTTTATATGTGAGTCCCGAAGGTTTTATCCGCAGCGGATTGGATCGTGGTTTGAATTTTTTTTTTTCAAAAAAGAATTTGCAGAACGGGTACGGATTGAAATATTTTTTGTCGAGACGGATAAAGATCTGAAATTTATTATATGGGGATTATTTATATACGAATAAAAATAATTGCGGGTGAAGCAAGTTACAGGTTGGCGAGAGGATCTGATCAATTTAACCCGAAAACTATCAATTTAAGTCATTTATTCGTAGGTTTATCCACTGCGGAACGGGTGCGGATCAAAATATTTTTTGGCAGAGCGGATGCGGATCAAAATATTTTTTGGCGGGGCGGATGCATGTCTGAAATTTATTATCCATAGACTACGTGGTTATAAATTTGCAGATTGAAAAATTTGTGGATCATGCGGATTGCAGATCTGGCAGGGTGAATTGACCCGCTTGACAAGTCTAGTTACACTTACACTACAGATTGTAAAAACTTCAATCAAGTTAAGAAAAGTCAAAGAAAATTTGGTTAGACATTTTAAAGTAAATAACGAGGAAAAATTAATTAATAAAAGAGTTAGGTATTGAGATTTCTCCGGAATTTAGTGATCAACAACCAGATAAGTATTCATGATGATTAATTAAGTGTTATCTTGAATTTCAAACATAATTTCTAGTTTAATCCACTTTCATTAGTTTCATAGTATCAAATACTTTTTTTGTCTAATAACATAATATTCATTACAGTTGTTGATAAGCTTTTCAAGAGTTTAAGTTTGATTCGTTTATAAATCCAAATGACTATACTATTGCATGTATTAGACAATACATTCATCTAAAATCCTAATCCAGTTAATCCTATAAGCTTTTGGAGAATAAGATCAAACCTAAGATACATAACTAGCAGTTCACTCTAATTCAATTCAAATCAACAATAGATGAAGATCAGTTGAAATAAACTCTATCTATATCTAGTTGATTAATTTGAATCCCTTTTAAAATTTCTAACCTAACAAGTAGACTACTCAATCATGGGAAATGAAACAACACAAGCAATGAATGAAAAAATCATGATAAATTTGAACAAAAAAAGTTTAAAAAATCTTCTCTACTGTTTGGATCTCAAAAAATCTGATGAAGGATAAAGGTAGCCTAAAATTTTTCTTAAAAACAGTATTCACAAAGTATAAACACATCTAGATAGAATCCTAAAAAAACAGGAAGTTTTGGGTAAAATCTGCATTTTGTTTCTCTTCTTGAACCTTAAAAGTGTGATCGGTCGAGCAAACTTGTGATTGACCGATAAACTTCTCTAGAAGTGCGTCCGGTCGATCATATCGTTCTGATCAATCGGGCATGTCTCTCAAAGTTCAATTTCTCCATCTCCATCTCCATCTCCATCTCCATCTGCTTCAGTTGCAGGCCAAATTGATATGTTTTCAGTAAAACAAGCATAACTTCTGAACCATAGCTGATAATGACTTGAAACTGGTTTCAAATGAAAGTTAACTCAGAAAGATATCATGTGTCCCAAAATCATCTCAATATAACATTTCAAAGGCTTTCAACGAATGTCAAATTTCTGACCCTTATGTATGATCATGCAGCTCTAAAACAACATTTTTCACTCCAGAACATCCCGTTCTCTACCAAAGCAACCTAACACCTGTAGATAATCTAAAACACATACAGAAAACACTAAAAAAAATAATAAAATGGATCATAATATAGGCCAAATATGAGATATATCAACCCCTTAACTTGAATATTTGCTTGTCCTCAAGTAAGCAAGTAAGGACTTACAGAAAAGACAAGTACATGAGAAGAGGTGTAACTTTTGTGATCCGGTTTAGGATCACAAAAACCGGTTAGGATTATTGTTTGCTGAATTTTGTTTAATAAAATAGTTTATTGATCCTGGTTAGGTCGGTTTATTGGGACATTTAGCCGAATAAATCGAACCATAACAATTAGACCAACCAAAACCGAGTTTTGCTGAGATTTATTTTTCGAAGTTCTGAGATGTCGAGATTGATGAGTTGTGCGGAGTTGAATTTTTGTTGTTGTGAAATTGAGTAATTGGGTCTATAAACCCAAAATAATTAATTATATAACTAAAAGAAGTGGGATTGGAAAACTCTACAAACTTTTAATTATTAACTGATTCAAGAAATTGTGTGTTTAAAAGTCTAAAAGAATTTAATAAATAATTAAAAAAAGCTCGGCTTGGAAAACCCAACAATTTTTAATTATTTAAGTGATCAATTAAAATTGGACCAAAACCTCAAAAGGAATTTAAATGATCACACAATTGAATTTTTAACTTTAGGATTTTAATTTTGTGTTTTAAGGATTTTGGGCCTAAAAGCTCAGAGAATTATTTTAAGTGATTAGAGTTATCACATAACAATTCAGAAACAAAACACAAACCCTAAACCTAATAAAAAATCAAAGAAACCTTAGTTTTTGTTTTAATTTTTGTAGTTACTTTCAAAGAGAGAAAGAAAGCTTCTAAGTGTGGTTGAAAGAAAGAAAGTGAAGTGTACACATCTAGAGGTTGATTTCAACGGTTGGATTGTGAATTGGATGGTTAGATTTTGTTTCGTGACTTCATCTTTGAAGATGATAGTTTCTGTAAATTTTCGGACTGTTTTAGTTTAGACATAAATCAGTTTTTGGAATCTCGGAAGAGTTTCCAGGATTCATGTGAGTTATTATTGTTAGAAAATTTACTAAGTGTTGCCTAAAATATTTTAAGGGGAATTTCAGTAATTTTACGGATGAGGAGTATTTTGGTCATTTCGTGGACCAGGGGCATTTTGGTCTTTTTACACACATTTAGATACTAAGGTGTGTGCATGACCGTGGTTTGATGAGTTTAGTTAATTCTTGAATTTTGTTGATTGTGGTGTTTGTTGGGGTTGAGTTTGAGTCTCGCGTGATTGTTTGTGAATTAAATTAAACCGACGTCGGTTTAATATTGAGTTAAAATTGAGTTAAAATTGAGAATTAACAAAAAATAGAGATTGAGGTCTAGTCAGTGGGTGTAACGAGTAAAAACTGTCTAACTAGATGGAAACCGGCCGTAACGAGTAAAAACCGGATTTGGAGTAAAGTGTGGTAATCGGGCATAACAAGTAAAAACCGATTATCACATGGTTTGAGAATTGAGAAAAATGTGATAACCGGGCATAATGAGTAAAAACTGGTTATCACATGAATTGAAAATTGAGAACAAATGGTTAATATAATTTGAGAATTAATTATACTCGTCGACAAAAACCGAGTAGGCGGGATGATTCTTCACTTAGTATGTAACATCGGTAATCTGGTTAAGGATCACAAATTTGGTTTAGGGTTATGGTTTGCCGAGTTTAGTTTAATGAAATGGTTTGTCGATCCTGGCCTGGTCGGTTTACTGAGACATTGAACCGAATAAATCAAACCATAGATTTTGGACTGACCCATGAGCCGAGTTGTTACTATGGATTGAGTTTCCGAAGTTTCAGGGAATCCGAGTTTTGCTGAGTGGTCCGATGGAGAGTTAGTTAAAACAAAAATTACAAAAACCTACCCTAAAGATATTCAGCAAAATCGTAGAAGAGAGAGAGAGAGAGAGAGAGCAGCCACTGGCTAGAGATTTGTGCCAGCCACCGTCGGAAACTGTTCCTCCGACCACCGCCACCGCCTCAATAATCAAGTAAGGTTCTTTGATTATTGACAGTTTCAAATCAGATCTGGTTATGATTGAATTGAAAACTCAGATTTGGTTTTGATTATGGATTAATTGTTGTTTCAGATTGATAGAATCATAATCATCATTGGATTGAATCATCTGCTTTGAATCCATTAAAATCTGTGAGTATGTGAGTGTTTTAAATTGGATTATGATGAGGACATCCCTTGCACACCCGGCCCGGATCCTAACTTGGAGACTGAACATGTTGAAGAGGAAATAGATGTGCCTACAATCCCATAAGGAGCACCATTCACTGTCACCAAGAACACTAGAGCAAGGACTTACAGAGTCAAATTCAACCAGTATGTGCAACAAGCTTTGGACAAGGAAGCAAGAGGCCAGGATAGGCGGATACAAGCTAGCTTTGGGAAGCAAGAGCTTTGTGTCTTCACTGTCATCACTGAGTGAAGAGACCTCCTTCAGTCATCAAGGGATGAACACTCTTTTCCTCATCCAAGTTGATCTACACTGGGTCAAGGAGAGGTTTTTAATGAGGTTTGGAACTTGATGCCTTCACCTTACTCCCAAGGTTCATGCAACTTGGAAATTCCACGACAAGTGTGCATCAACTTAAGGTGAAGAACTATCTCAAAGAAGACATCATCACTGGTCTTCCTTTTCTTATTTTGTTGACCTTTGTAGAGACATTTTATTGACCAGAGTCTTTGGTCTTTAGTTGTATTAAGTCATGCTATAAAAGGCATGACTAAACACTTAATGAAGG
>KE156984.1:18443-53707 GCA_000411055.1 Leavenworthia alabamica
AAACGGCTCTCAGAACTAAAGGAAGGTTTAAGACTGCTGAAACTGAAAAGAGAATTGAGTTTGCATATCTTTTTAACAAATGACTTAAAAAGATTAGTCCCTGGATTAGATTTCACGAGTTCTTGTTTAATCGAGATGTGATCTTTCTCTAGATCTGTTAATCTCATCCTCATTCTCGCAACTTCAAGCTTTAGCTCTCTGTTTTCTCTCCTTACTGATGCATAGTTATCTCTTGGAGATATTGCTCCACTTCCTTAGTGATCCAATCAAAACAAACAATCATAAAAGGTTTCAGACAACATTGGAAGATGTTTCTTACCAACTTACCATAACAGAACAGGTTTCACATAGGTAGGTTTGTTCTTTGTTGTGATAACCAAGAGAAGGGTATAAAGGTAAATTACCTGCTCCACTACCTGACCGTTGAGGAAACTGCTGACAGTTACTGCTGAATAGAAACTGAGTATTAGGACCAATGCTACTGCTCATTGCGTTTCTGAGTCTGATTTGCTCAAAATACAACACTTGTACGGCCATTTGCACTGGTAACCTCTCGTTCTGTGACGCGTGGCTACAAGCTTCTTGTGATAGTTTCTGTGAATCTATCGTCTTACATAGACGATAACGCTCTGAGTCCTTTATATTTGGATGAACCTGTCAATACGAAAAAAGTTTTAAGCAAAATTTGAAAATTTCAGAGTTTAAGAGGGTCGAAAATGGAAGAAAGCTTTATGAATTTTTGGTTTTTACTTTGAGGTAAATGTCAACGGCTCGATAGAGTCCATCGCTGACGATACGAGAATGATCTGGTAAGAGTTCTGCTAAAGCTATAAACTTTGAGGTTGTGAGATTTGGATCCAAAGCTATCTCTGCTAGATAGTTATCCATTAGCTTCGATACTTTCAATATTGAGCTCTGTTTTGGTGATCCGGGACTGTCGAAATCATAGATCATCTCAGTTTCGTCTCTAAATTGACGATGATGATGTTCTTCTTCTTCGTCGTCGTCTTCATCGAGATTCAAGAAAATGGAGAAGATTCTTAAGATGGAATCAATGTCGTACATCGTATTGTTGATTCCTTTGGGATTTATGGGAATCAAGACGTCTTCGAGGATCGCTTGGTCTAATTGTAGACCGATTCTTCGTTCTAAATCTGATCTACAGGATCCTGATGAAGCAGATGATGATGTTGCAATGACCATTTTGAGAAGACTTGAAAGGAACGCCATTGAAACAGAGCTTCTTCTTCCTTGTGTAGGAAGTAACCTCACGATTGTTTCCACAATCAATCGTTGTTTCTTCTTCAATTCCAAATCAATAACTCTTTCTTTCTCCTGTTTCGAATTGCCAACGATTAGCCCTTGAAGCGATTTATTAGTGTAACAGATTAGAATCTTGCTGATCACGTCTTGTCTTAACCCTTTAGACTTAACAGCAGAGACAACTCTCTGGAAGAAATCAAGATTTAGAACAGCTAGTGACTTCCCCCACCAGTTTAATGGAGTTTCTGGTTCGATATTCGTACCAGAAAACGTGTAATCGAGCTTTAAAAGACCTGAGGTTAGCTGTTCTTTGCAGGCATTGTTGGCGATAGCTATGATTAACCTATTCACCAAGTTGAGATCTTCAGAGACTGGGGTTAGTGTTTCGCAATGATGTAGAACAATGATGGAGTTCGAAATACTCGGGAAGATTGTCTCTTTCAAGAAATGTTCTGTTTTAGTAGCGAGATTCTCCTCTGAGAAATCCTCTGTCATCTCTAGATAATGAGATACACAATGGAGCTTAGCTATGTTAAGAAGGTTGACTTCAGTGTTGATTCCATAGCAGAACTTAGCTGCAAGCTCAAAAGCTTCCGATCCTCCAGGAGCATTTGAGAGACAAATATTTGAAGTTTTTGAATCCGTAAGAAGCTTCCGGATTTTTCCACTCCGAGACACAAGAGGAAACTGAGAAATCAAAACAACAAGAAACAGTTGAAAACACACAATTCAAGAACAGAGGATATTGTGTTTGTTTTTACCTTATGAAGACAGAAACTAGAAGATCCAACTTGAACTGTAAGATCACTAGAGACATCTGATATTGGCCTGCGAAAGATAAAAAACCAATAAGGTCCTGAGATTTTTTCAATAATCAAATATAAATCAAAAGATATGTGTGGACTTGAATTTGACGATCATATAAGAACTGCTTCTGTAATCCATGTTTCCAAAGCTAAGATTCTAGGATACTGAAACAGTGAATTTATCGTCAAAATAGTGTATTTCTTTTCCTGGTTTTGAAGACATTTTTAGACTCACAAGTTACAACTAAAAGGTTATGTCTACATCAAACTTTTCAAATGAAGACAGAACCAAATGAAGTGTTCATGTACGGATATGTTCCACATAGATACAAAAAAAAATGGTGAGAAATTATTGGTTTTGATGAACAGTAGTAGAATTTAAGAAATAAATGACTTATGGCTACAGATTCACATCACATACAAGATTCTATGTATTTTATCAGAAAGAACAAATCTCTGATTCGTTTTCTGACAGCTCTTATCATTGAATCTGCATCTAAAAACGAACATGTGAAAGCTAACAAAACAAGAACCATTTTCACTGAATTGTTTTTTTTTTGGTAATACTAATTACAGAACTGGTTTTGGAACAGAGTATATATTATTACCATTCAGAGGCATGTCTGATGCTTGTATTCAGACGAAACCCTCTCTTCCCTGTGAAAGATGGCTTCAATTCTCCTACTGTAACAAGTCCCATCTCTCTACTCTTTCTCTTTTTCTCCTCACAGAGGAAGAAGAAGAGCTCTTGCTGTTGTAAATGCAGTGAATGTACTTAGTTTAGTTAATGATGCAAAAAGGTAGAGAAAAAGTTTTGATTAATTAGGTTAATTAATCTACTAATTACGTGTAAAGCTGAGATCATTATTATCAAAGATAAAATTAAGTTAGTGAAAACCAATGCTTGTATATACAATATACATTAATTGCTAGTGCTCCTTGAGACATGTCCATACATTATTATGGGCTAAGCTATGGTTTCTATTTTTCTCATGTTGATCTTATGGTACTCGTAATGATGACTTCTTGTTCATGATTATGTCCACTCTTGTACACTCAGTTCCATTTAATTAAAAAAAAAAACTAAGATGATTGATGTAAAAATTAAGTTTAGATATTTAACAAAAAACAATTAATCTCAGAATTAATTTAATACTCTTTATAAATGGATTTTAATTATAATGCAAAAGTCTGATAAATATAAATATAAGGAATATATTCGTGGCATGCGAGTAATTTGGTCAGACCAAGCTTTAAAATCACTTCATGCTTTAATGTTTAAAATCTATTGTTTGCGTGTGGTCCAAAAAACAAGTGCCTTTTGGTTAATAAAAGAAATAGAAAGCTGCAGTGATTCCTAGTGATTGAGATTTATAATTAGCTTTAACGCTGTTAATGTAATGATTTTAGGGTGATCGATATTCTCGAGCCCCTCGTAACCTATAGTTTATATTTATGGTAATTATGATAAATCGACAGTTTAAGCTGGCAAGCATAATATATTTAAGGTATTCGAATGTTGGTTTGATTCGGTTTAATATCATAAACAGAATCAAACGTTTGTCTGGTTTGGATTGAAGCAAACAAAAAATACACTTTTCTCAATAGTCTCACACACTATACGTCAAAGTTGTGTTTTATTCTTCTTCATAAGAAATCTCGAGCTTCATTTGTTAATCATTATCCTATTCCTTTGAAATCATTAGTATCACACACTCTTTGATTTCTATTCCTTTTAAATTTCCCTTTTTAAAATTCAAGAATTCGAAAATGTTTTAGGACATTTTCAGAAGGATTTCGAAGGTGGTGTTTGTTCTGAAAATTTGGGTAAGTTTGTGTAGCAATTACAAATTCTTCTTCTTATTCTTCTTTTCGTACCAACTTGTCATCAATGAATTTAATTGAATGAACTATATAGGTGCAAAGTTTGGTGGCAGAGATCTCCTGTTTGTTTACGTCCTAAGAGTATACCGGAAGAAACTCATAACCAAGTGGTAAGTATATTTCCTTCTTCAGACATGCATACGGAAGAGGTACGTAAGTACATATGTATGGAAGAGGTGAGTCATTAAGAAGCTTTATTGAGCCTCTAAGCTTTTGTTTTTTTGTACCATATCTAGTTCTATCCAAGTCTAATGAATTGTTTCTTTAGAAAAATCGAGAAGCAGAGTCTTCGGACCCAACAACCTTATGTGAGCAACCGACGATCAACGTGAACTCAACAAACTATGACTAGTTGATACAATGAATATTATATTTTTTTTCTTGGTACCAATAAAAGAGTATTATTATAGTGGTCGTTGTCACGTTCGGTGGTTGTTTTTTAATCTAATTTTAATGTTTTATAATATTAACTCTTATTTTATTAAAATCTTGTACCAATGGAAACGAATAATATATAAATTAATCAAGTTGACTTTAGATTATTCGAGATCGTTAGACTTGGCACTGATTTGTTTTTATTAAGTACTCTCTATTTTAGTTGTATAAATACACTCCACCATTTGTATATTTCTTTCATCATCAACCTCAAAGATCTCTCTCTATCTCTACTTTTTATTCTAAGAAAACAAAAACAGCATTAATGGCAGCTATTAAAGTTTTTGGTCACCCTGCTTCTACAGCTACGAGAAGAGTTCTCATCGCTCTTCATGAGAAAGATCTTGACTTTGACTTTGTTCATGTCGAGCTCAAAGATGGTGAACACAAGAAACAGCCTTTCCTCTCCCGCAACGTAAGTAATATTTTTCAAGACAAACAAATTGTTTCATTATCAAGTGAATCTGAAATTTTTGTTTTGCAGCCTTTTGGTAAAGTTCCAGCCTTTGAAGATGGAGACTTAAAGCTTTGGGGTAAATATATTTATGTTATAAAACTTTTGTAGAATCATCAAACTTCAATATATTTTATTATTATTTTGTTTGTAGAGTCAAGAGCAATAACTCAATACATAGCTCATGAATACTCAAACAAAGGAAACCAACTTATATCACCTGGGTCTAAGAACATGGCAATAATGGCCATGGGCATTGAAGTTGAATCTCATGAGTTTGACTCTGTTGCTTCAAAGCTTGCTTGGGAACAAGTTTTCAAGGTTATATATGGTATGACCACAGATCCAACCGTTGTTCAAGAAGAAGAGACCAAGTTAGCCAACGTTCTTGATATCTATGAAGCTAGACTTGCTGAGTCTAAGTACATGGCTTGTGATCACTTCACTTTGGTCGATCTTCACCATATCCCTGTGATTCAGTTCTTGCTTGGTACTCCAACTAAGAAACTATTTGATGAACGTCCACATGTTAGTGCTTGGGTTGCTGAAATCACTTCTAGGCCTTCTTCTCAAAAGGTTCTCTAAGTGAATCATCACGCCTGTTAACCAGAAGATTGAATAAAAGTGGAGATGAGATTAGATGATGATCTCATTGGCCCAGTTATCATAAACTTTGTTTGTGTTTCCTTTGTTTTTTATTTGATGTATTGTACTCTGCTTTATGTTTTCAATTGAAAGAATGTTATGACATTTGATAAATAAAAACAGAGCACCTTGTATCTAATCTTCAACGTTGACTTTAGACTTCTTCTGAACTACTTTTCTTTTAAAACAAAGTAAAATATAAGCTTATGGGCCCACGTAAAGTGTGGATAAACTTTACCCTCGATTACTTTACTAAAACAAAAGTAAAAAAAGTTGCGTTTCTCTTCTCGAAGCGAGACTGACGAAAATTGAATGGCTATGGTATTGGTGGCTACATCTCCATTTCTAGTAAACCGCAATTTCCTCCGCCGCGTCTCGGGTCCTTACTTGAGATTGAGGAAACGACGGCCATGGCTTCCACCAAGACATGCGACTCTTTTCAATTCTCGCCGGAATTGGGATTCCCATCTCCTTGTTTTCTCTTCCTCTTCTTCTCCGTCTTCAACAGATGATTTGACAGCAGAGTCGTGCGTCAATACTGGCCTTGATCTTTTTAAGAGAGGACGTGTAAGTTGTAGATTTCGATTCGAATGGTATAATATAAGCTTCTGGAACAAAATTTAGGAAATGTGGTTATAAATGTGACAGATTCAGTTGACTTGTATGTTATGTTGGATTTTTTTCAGGTAAAAGATGCTCTTGTCCAGTTTGAAACAGCACTGAGTTTGAATCCAAATCCTATTGAGTCACAAGCTGCTTACTATAACAAAGCATGTTGTCATGCTTACAGGTAACACACCTCTAATCATTCTTATCTATATATACCAAATGAATGAATTTACTATGAGTTTTTGTTCTCATTTGAATTGTTTATCGTCTTCATGAGGTAGAGGTGAAGGCAAACAGGCTGCTGCTTGTTTAAGAATTGCTTTGAGAGATTATGATCTTAAGTTTGCCACCATTCTTAATGATCCTGATTTAGCATCCTTTCGTGCATTACCTGAGTTTAAGGAGCTGCAAGAAGAGGTCTTTCCATACTCTCTTTTTATCTCTGCCTTCTTACTTATCCCCAAGAAGAAACTTCTCATTCTTAGATTATTTTCAGGCTAGGCTAGGCGGGGAAGATATTGGTGATAGTTTCCGGAGAGATCTAAAACTCATCAGTGAAGTACGAGCACCATTTCGTGGCGTTAGAAAATTCTTTTATTTTGCATTTGCAGCAGCAGCTGGTATCTCTACCTTCTTTACCGTACCAAGACTGATTCAGGCTACTAGAGGCGGTGATGGTGCTCCAGATCTTCTGGAAACTACAGGAAATGCTGCTATTAACATTGGAGGTGAGTCGTTGACACAGTTTTAATCTTAAATTCCTACTCTTTTATGTGACTAAGCTTTTGAAACAGCAATGTACAGGTATTGTTGTTTTGGTTGCATTGTTCCTTTGGGAAAATAAAAAAGAGGAAGAACAAATGGTTCAGATTACTAGAGACGAAACTCTTTCTCGGTTACCCCTACGCCTCTCAACCAACCGTGTTGTTGAACTTGTACAGCTAAGGGATACAGTTCGACCTGTGAGTCATTTCATTACTAGAGTGTCCTCTTAATGGTATCCTTTTGAGTTTCTAAAGCAGTCAAGTGATTGACATTGTATCTAGGTTATTCTAGCTGGAAAGAAAGAGACTATTACATTAGCTATGCAAAAGGCAGATAGGTTCAGAACTGAGCTCCTAAGAAGAGGTGTTCTCTTAGTTCCTGTGGTATGGGGTGAGCGTAAAACACCGGAAATCGAGAAAAAAGGTTTTGGAGCTTCTTCAAAGCCAGCTACGTCTCTTCCTTCAATTGGGGTAACAAAAGTTTCTGTCTTTTGGACCTACAATAAAAGTAATTCATCTTCATTCTCAATTTGGAAAGTTGTTCATTGTTCTTAACTTGGTAGGAAGATTTCGATACACGGGCTAAATCTGTTGTTGCACAATCAAAGCTGAAAGGTGAAATCAGGTTCAAGGCAGAGATTGTTTCGCCTGGTGAATGGGAAAGGTCAAAAAAATTTCATTATTTTTGTTCTGATCAAGTTTAATAGAAGAAAGATGGAAACTTTGTTATAAAGTCTTAAAGATGTATCTGGTTTTGTTTGTTTCAGGTGGATAAGAGAACAACAGATATCTAAAGGAATTGAACCGGGGGAAGACGTGTACATTATACTGCGGTTAGATGGTCGAGTCCGCAGATCGGGTAAAGTAAGTTTCATCTAGAAACCTTTCCTGTCCTAGTTCCTCATATAATAATATTGCCAAAATGAATCCTTTAGTGTTCTTGACTGGTAAATAGTTTTTGGTTATTGTTCGATGTATTGGTCTTGGAAGCGGTTTAGTGATTAAAAAAAACTGTGATGCAGGGGATGCCGGATTGGTCTGAGATAGCGAAAGAGTTGCCGGAGATGGATGATGTGCTCAGCAAATTAGAAAGATGAAACTGTGAAGCTTGTTACATATGTATCTTCATAAAACCTTATAAGAAACTAAAGAGAGCTCATGGGAGAAGAAAAGGTATGTATATGCATTTGTACAAGTCCATGAGATTGATTTCTGTATTTGAACACTCAAAAGGAAATTTATTTTTGTATTTATTTGCTTATTAGATTGATTTTCAAAGAAATGTAATAAACGACTTGATCCATGGATCTAAAGATATGAAACGCGTTTGGATTAGGTGACAAAGAAGATTAGGATTGGCTTTTAAAAAAGTTGTATAATTAAAACATGATTTATTAGAAAGTTGAAGTCTAATAATTGTCGATTGTTTTAGGTTTTTCTTTGTTCTCTTGAGAAAACGATGGTCCAACTCGATTCAGATCATTCATATATATTAAATCGGTTTGGTTCATTTCGTGTCGGCTCTAACAAATATTCAACCACTTCCAACAATTCTTCAATTAATAAATCATTCATTTACATAATCTTTTTGAATTTCATTGTCAAGTGAAGATTCTGTGAAAATATTTATGTTGTAATAACAAAATTTAAATTTCTTAAATGAAAGCTCTTTTTTTTGGTCATCACTCACCATATCTATAAAAACGTCAGCATAAGCAGACAATAGAAACTGAAGAAGAAAGAAAAAAATGGCCAAGTCCTTTACTCTGTTCCTAACTCTTTTGATACTCTTCTTCTTCATAATCTATTCACCTCCTGTCCAAGCCGGCTTCACCAATGACCTCTCCGGTCTAGAATGGGCCAAAAACGGAGTCCAAAGCTCAAGCTGTCATGGTTCAATAGCAGAGTGTATCGGGGCAGAGGAAGAAGAAATGGATTCAGAGATCAATAGAAGAATATTGGCAACGACGAAATACATAAGTTATCAATCTTTGAAACGGAACAGTGTGCCTTGTTCAAGAAGAGGTGCTTCTTACTACAACTGTCAGAACGGAGCTCAGGCTAATCCTTACAGTCGTGGTTGCAGCGCAATTGCTCGTTGCCGGAGTTAAAAACTATAAAAGCTATCTTCTTCATTTATGTTTTTTCTAATTTATCTCATATGTTGAATAATATTGTGTGTTTTATGATACATTAACTGTTTGATTTTAAATATTTCTTTGGATATTCATGACTCTGCATAATAGTTAAGACCTCTGTTTGATCAAACCGACTTTGGTTTGTACCTTAACCGTCCATCTCTAAAGTCGGATTGACCAACCGGTTTAAAGTGCGCAAGCTATATAACACACAACTACGCAAGTGACCAACTCTCAACAAAAAGTACCTAAACCCTTAACAACTCTAGGCGCTTTTGCGGTGATAGAATAGAAACGTTGGCTAATCTATTTCTACTCATTCACAACTATAATTAGAACAAAAAAACTTAATCTTTCTCTATTCGACACCTCGACACCTCAGCTTTTGCTGATGGGTCAAGCTCAAAAAATTTGCAATATTTTTTTTTTAAATAAATATTTCAAAATTTTATAATTAATTATTATTATTAAAAAAATAAAAGAAATCATAAATTTTTCCATTATCTCCACTTCTCCATTTTCTCAGTTTCTTCAAAACAAAAAATAATTTAATATTTAATTAAATAATTCTTTTTAAGAAATGTTAAAATCTAACGATCTTAAAATTCTTTTATATTATTTTTCTCTTATTTTCTTTTCTAATATTTTATTTTTGTTCATATATTTTAGATTAATTATTTATTTTTCTATAACTAGTTTGTTTCTAAATCAATATATGCATAAAAATGGTTTTTGTTCGTTGACTCAAATCAAAACCATTTTTCTTCTTTTAACACGGTAAATTTTATTTTCGTTTGATAAAAGAAATATTCAGGGTGTATAAGTTCCCGTTTTTATTCTTCTTTTGTTTATTCGTATTAGGGATGTTAAAAATGGGTAAAAATCTAATGGGTACCCGAAACTCGCATAAAATATTGAGCCTGTTGTGGGTTTTTTTTTCTAAAAAAAACATGGGCTTAAAACGGGTAGGCTTTATTAGTGCATGTTTTATTTAGATTTACCCAACCGGATTATGGGTACCCACGGATTTTAAAAAATAATAAAATAATATTATTTTATACTATTTTTCATATATTTTACATAACAAAATCCAGTTTCAGTTATAAAAAATTATATTTAATTCTGTTATTACTATATTTATGTTTTAGATTCAAATAAAAAATATATTTAATATTTTTATTCACTCTGGATGATCTGTTTCTTCGGGTAATTGTATCGGATTAATCAGAATGTCGGTTTATTCAAAAATTATTTTCTTTACGGTATTGAACCGAAAAAAAATCTGGGTTATTCGGATCGGCATGAAATTTAATTGGTTCGGTTCTACACATAATAATCACAACCAAAATTGATCCGATCAAACCGATCAAACCGATTCACTACTTAATTGTAGAAACAGAAACCGATTATACCAAATTTTATCTCTTCGTCTTCATATATGCGTCTCTTTGTCTTCATATCTTCATTTATCCGTCTTCATGTCTCCACCATCTTCATCTCTTTACTCTTTCATTTTTCTTCTCTCCATCATCTTCAATCCTTCATAATCTCATCTCTATCACCTTCAATTTTGATTTAGTTGAAAAAATTTAGATCTCACAAATAGAAAAACTGAAGCATAATGAATTTCCAAAAACTTCCTTCACCACCAACCTCACCTAATGGCTCCACGATTGACCTCCCCTTATGCTTTTATGGCTAGACCTGACGATTCTAGATATTCAAGTAAGATTGGAAGGAGATGCTATCGATCTCAACCTCTTATGGAAACAGTTCACTTAACTGGGAAATGTTCGGATTTGTTTGGAATCCGAGAACGAAACCGAACTGATTTCCGAATTACAACTCAAAACCTGCTGATCGGTTGCTTTCTTTCATGTTGATCGGCTCGGTAGTGGATCGGTTTGGTTTTCGGAAAACCGAAAAATCTAAACCGAACGTTCAAGACTGATTTTTATGCTTAATATGATTATTTTTGCTTAAATATAATATAATAACATTTAAAATATAAATTTTAATATCACAANAAAAAATATTAAAAACAATAAAAAAAATATTATGGGTACCCACGGGTATACCCAAAATTTACGGACTTTTTGTACACTGTCCAATTCGGTCTCTAAGTTGTATGGATAGTTCCAATAATAGATTTTAAAAAAACGGACTCAAAACGGATTTAGGTCGGACCGGGTTAAAAAACCCACGGCAACATCCCTAATTCGTATCATAAAATGCGTGGTCAGAATTAATCTTCGACTGTTTAATCTTCGATTGTTTTATGGTTTTAGTTCCCTTTAATCAAAACTTATGGACTTAATGGGCCGGACCTTGAATGAACACTACACGAATGGGCCTTTACCTATGTAGCTGCTCATATAATAGCGCGAGCAATACACGTGCTTAAATACAGCATTAGGTTCGGTCCTAACTGGTAAGGAGTTTGGGGTTTAATACACTAAAAGGTTTTAATGTTCATATTTGAGGTAGAGTTCATGAAATGACTAAAACATATTGATATTTCAATATACTATACATAAACATAACTTACGAATATTAAAAACATGCAAGTTGAGACCATTATATATAGGGCATAGTAAACACATGCAAGTTGACCAAATGGAAAGAGTACAACTTGTGATTCAAAGATCAAATGGATTTGCTACGTCAAGTTGTCAACTGGTCTAGTTTTGTAACTTAATAATTTGGAAATCAGATATAGTTTTTACAAATAGCAAAATCAAAAATTAACAGTTTAATTAATCTATTACTTCCCTCAAATATATAAATTTAAATTATATAATGCGTCTTTTTTTGGGTTAAAAGCTCAAGTGGACCTAACTTTGTTTTAATTAGGTCTGGGCACGAAGCGAATATTCGGAGATTTTCTACTATTTGTGATTCGATTCGTTTCTGCCGAATAGTTAATATTGTGATTCGCTTCGATTCGAAAATTTCCGAATATTCGAAAATACGAATATTCNATATATTTTAATATATTTATATATAATTATATATATGATAAATATCTGAATCGAAGCGAATATTCGGTCCTCCTAAAATTGATATTTGATATTTGATTCGTTTTTTACGAATACTAAATTTTGCTATTTGATTTGCTTCAAAAAAATACGAATATTCAGATTTTTCGATTCGAATCGATTCAAATACCGAATCGAACCGAATCTAACAAATATTTTGTCCAGTCTTAGTTTTAATTACATTTTGTCGTTTTTAATACGAGAAAAAAAGAAATAAACAAGTGTAGAGATATGACCCCACTTAGATATTATTATTATTATAATGTGGGAGAGAGATATATAATAGAGAAAAGATTGTAGTTGTCTTAGGAGATTATAAACTGACTTTTACAGTAAAATCATTCATTCTTTCTTAGGAAAATATCTCTCTTTCTTTGGATCAGGCGGCGTTGAAGAAGAAGAAGAGATATGGTAGAGACGAGGAGTAGCTCTTCCGCGGCTTCGAAGCGTTTTTCCGGTTCTTCTGCGGAAACTTCATTATCAAGGCCTAATAAACGATCCAAGGTATAGATCCATACCAACTTCATTCGCTTCTCTCCTTTATTATGTTCGTGGAATTGTCGATCTAGAGGAGTTTAATTCTCATTCTTCTGGCTTTTTGAGTTTTGAATTTCGATTCGTTTTTTTTAATTTTGGGAAATTCTAGGCAGCAGCGGCGGCGGAACCAGCAGGGTCTTCGTCGGCGAGTGAGGTGCCGAGTGGAAATCTAGGACCTGTTTCGGATCCTGGATCGGAATCTGTAGAACCGGAATTGAGAACTTCGGATCCACAGATTAATGATACGACCACCGATGTGCCGGCGATGGATACCGACACAAATCCTCAAGTTGAAGGCTTGGTGACAGCTACTCCCACAGGTTCGCATGTTGCTGCATGTTGTCCTTTTGACAGTTTTTTTCATTATCTTTTTTATTTTCTCATATGTTTTGTGTTTGTTTTTTTCGTGTGGGTGAAGTAGTGGCGGAAGCTGAGAAATCTAAATCCACAAAGAAGCGGGTTGCTAAGGCTCCTTGGGCTAAGCTTCTTTCTCAGTATCCTCAGGTTTGTTATTTTGCATCTTCCAAATTAGTATAGATCGTTGTTTTCAGATAACAGGGTCGACCTTAGTCGGCTGTGATGGCAAGTTTTTTTTCTTCTGCGAGCTATGTGAGATACTATGGGAGCATTTGCTTAAATCAATTTTGACAATGTACAACATTGATGAACTGATATTCTTGGTTTATGTATACAAGTTTAGTTAATGATTGTTGGTTGATTTAAGCTTGCTGCGGTTTTCAGGCTTGTTTATCTAAGGATTTTCAACTTCCCATCATAATTCTTGTGTCTATTAATTATGTTTTCTTTGACTGTCCTGAATCCTGAGAAAATCATTTGTAATTTCAGAACCCTCATCGTGTCATCAGAGGCTCTGTGTTTACTGTTGGAAAGCGAGGATGCGATTTATGTATCAGAGATCAACCTATGCCCAGTGTTCTATGTGAACTGAGGCAATCTGAGGTATCAACATCTATCTGATTGGTCTTCTAATAAGGCACAAAAAATATCCTTTTACTTATAATGTTTTTTGCAGCACGGAGGTCCATCAGTTGCATCCCTGGAGATAATAGGGAATGGGGTCCTTGTTCAGGTCAATGGCAAGATTTACCAAAAAAGTACTTGTGTTCATCTGCGGGGTGGCGATGAAGTTGTCTTCAGCACTCCTGGGAATCATGCTTATGTATCCTTTCTAAGACTGTTCTGGATAGTTATTCACATTTCTTAGTTAGAGAATATATTTCTCTTTATCTATGAGGTTATCCTATTGTTTTTCTTGACTAGTCTTCAGATATTTCAGCCTCTTAAAGATGAAAATCTTGCTACTCCAGACAGAGTTTCTTCATTAAGCATTTTTGAAGCACAGAGTGCCCCTCTGAAAGGGTTTCATGTTGAGACAAGAGCAAGAGACTCTTCATCTGTTGATGGGGCCTCTTTTTTGGCATCTATATCCAAGTTACATAATGTCCCTTTTCTACCACCTACCGCTAAAAATATCAAAAGGCAGCAAAATTCAGAGGTTCCTGTGCCACCTTCTAGTTGCAATGACTGTACCCCAGATGTTGACATAAACAATGCTGATAGTAACAATGATCATGCTGCTATTGTTTCAACGGAGAAAATTGTTGCTTCTACTTCTTCTGCTGTCAACGATGACGAGAATGCAGATGGAAATGGAATGGATCCTTTTCAAGAAGCTGAAGGTGGAAATATTCCTGGTTCTGGTTATGACATTGGACCAATTTTGAGCTTACTTGAGGATCCTTCTGAATTTGATTTAAAGGGTAGCACCAAAATACTGCTGGATGAACGAAGGGAAGTGAAGGAAATGCCTAAAGAATATGACCGCTTATCAGCTTCTAGACGTCAAGCTCTCAAGGATAGTCTGCGTGGAGGAGTACTCAATCCTCAGGACATGGAAGTTTCTTTTGAGAACTTCCCATATTTTTTAAGGTCGGTAGTGGTCATAATTTTTTTTAAATTAAGGTACTTTTATATAAACTATGGCAAGTTGGCCAACGTGTATTGTGTTATTCCAAGTTTTGATAACAACGTTGTGAATTGTCACAGTGGCACAACGAAGGAAGTTTTGATAACATCAACATATGTCCGTATGAAGTGTGAAAGTGAGTATGCAAAGTATGCATCAGACTTGTCGACAACGTGTCCCCGTATCTTACTCTCTGGACCAGCTGGTATGAGGGAAACTCTTGACAAGTATTGTTTATCATTATTTTGTTCATCTCCATCTCCCTAACAAAATTCTCATATGGACTATTTGAAGGCTCTGAGATATATCAGGAAATGTTAGCAAAAGCGCTTGCGAAAAATTTTGGGGCCAAATTGATGATTGTTGATTCTCTCTTGTTACCCGGGGTAAACTTCCATTAAACCTTTATTTTCTTTTTCTGAACCTTTGATTTTATGCTTGTTTGTAACAAATTATACTTTCCATCTTAAAACTGTGAGCATACTGATTCTGGTTTTAAATTGGTCTTCTTGACTATTGGTTTCAAACGCCTTAGAAGCTATATCTGTCCCGGGAATCTGTAAACTTATTGACATTTTCCTTAGAATTGTTTCTCTATTGTTTCTGGATGGCTCTAGGGATCGACAGCCAAGGAAGCAGATTCTATGAAAGAAAGTTCTAGGCGTGAAAGACTGTCTGTGCTTGCTAAACGTGCTGTACAAGCAGCACAAGCTGTCGTTTTGCAGCATAAGAAACCAACATCAAGTGTTGAGGCTGATATAACAGGTGGATCGACATTAAGCTCTCAGGCTGTTCCGAGACAGGAAGTGTCAACTGCAACCTCTAAAAGTTACACCTTTAAATTTGGTATGGCAGCTTATGTCTTTTTCTTTGTTCAGTTTACTTGTTGTGCCTCTTTCTGTGTTACACTGTTACTGAACCAGCACTTCTGCAATTCTTAGGTGATAGAGTAAAGTTTGTAGGCTTTTCAGCCTATTCACTTGCTTCCCTCCAAGCTCCACCTAGGTATTGTTTGTTGTTTTTATTGTCTTTTTTTTTAGGTCTTTCCATGATTTCATCTGATGTAGATTGTTGTTATCAATATTTAACTTATTGATTTTTAATGCTATTCTATATAGGGGACCAGCAATAGGTTTCCAGGGAAAAGTACTCCTTGCGTTTGAAGACAATGGATCTTCAAAAATCGGGGTTAGATTTGATAGGCCAGTACCCGATGGCAATGATCTTGGTGGTATATGTGAAAACGACCATGGTTTTTTTTGTACTGGTAATTTTCGTGCTAATATGTACACATTTTTGCTAAATGGTCATTGTAGTAATGACACTCTTTGTGTGCAGCGAGTTCACTTCGGTTAGAAAGTTCTTCCAGTGACGATACTGATAAACTTGCCGTTGATGAAATCTTTGAGGTAGTTCTTTCCTCTATTTGTTGTCTCTCAATAGGCTTGTCCTTGTAGCTCTGAAACCTTTTTAATCTCTTTGATGATATTGTAGGTGGCTTTTAATGAAAGTGAGAAAGGATCATTGATATTGTTCCTGAAAGACATTGAGAAATCGGTGTCGGGTAACACTGAAGTGTATGTAACTTTGAAAAGCAAGCTTGAGAATTTACCAGATAATATTGTTGTCATAGCCTCACAAACCCAGTTGGATAGCCGAAAGGAGAAAGTATGAGTTGTACTTAATTTATCTTTATGCTTAACCTAGCTTTTTTTCTTTCTCAAAATTGTTATTTTGATATTTTATTAAGTCCCACCCTGGAGGTTTCTTGTTCACAAAGTTCGGCAGCAATCAGACGGCATTGCTGGATCTTGCATTTCCGGTATGATAACTGACGCTTCATAAAAAAAATTCCAATTTTCAGGATTGCAAGGCATTGTTATAGTGTATACACATGCAAATATAAATATACTATCATCTGCAGGATAACTTTGGTGGTAGGCTGCAGGATAGGAACAAAGAAATGTCTAAATCAGTGAAACAAATCACTAGGCTATTTCCTAACAAAGTGACCATCCAATTACCTGAGGTCTCAGCCTTTACTCCTTTATTCTTGTCAAGAGCCACTTGTTTCTTTTTATTTCATTTTCATCTGTTCTTAAAATTTAACAGGATGAAACTTTGCTGTTGGAATGGAAGGATAAACTTGAACGTGATACAGAGATTCTGAAGGCTCAAGCTAATATTTCCAGCATCCGTGCAGTGAGCATCCTCTAATGAAGTCCTTTGGCTGTCTAAATGTTCCTAGTTTTTTCTTCTTTTATGTTTTCCTTATATATTTGTTAATTTTTCTTGCAGGTCCTTAGCAAAAATCGTTTGGTCTGCCCTGACCTTGAATCCTTGTGCATCAAAGATCAAACCCTTCCCTCAGATAGTGGGTATCTTTAACCTCTTTTCCTTTTCAGTCTTTCTTCATTTAACGTCTGGTTACATGTATAACCGAAAACTGTATGATTAATAGGTGTGGAGAAAGTGGTTGGCTGGGCTTTGAGTCACCATCTTATGAGCTGCTCAGAACCGACGATCAAAGAAAACAAGCTTATCATCTCGGCAGAAAGGTGAGCCTCTTCGAATAGGAACTCTGAAATATAGATCATACATTACTTCTTGGATTGCGCTTGTGAATATTCATTTTGCGTCTATTGCAGCATCACTTCTGGTCTGCAGGTGTTGGATGGGATTCAAAATGAAACCAAGAGCACAAAGAAATCTCTCAAGGTAATATCTATTAGCCTTCTGTTATTTTGCCTCCGAAGTAAGTTCTGGATTTTGACGATTGCTATACTATATTATCTCAGGATGTTGTTACTGAGAATGAATTCGAGAAAAAACTCCTATCAGACGTCATTCCTGCAAGCGATATCGGTGTATCTTTTAATGATATTGGGGCTCTGGAAAATGTGAAAGACACCTTGAAAGAGTTGGTGATGCTTCCTCTTCAAAGACCCGAATTGTTTGACAAAGGCCAGCTTACAAAGGTACCACTATCACTATCCGTTTTCAAATAGCTATATCACACACTCTGTCTGCAAACTGAAACATAACTGTTTTTTATGCAGCCTACAAAGGGTATACTATTATTTGGACCGCCTGGTACAGGGAAGACTATGCTGGCAAAGGCAGTGGCAACTGAGGCAGGTGCAAACTTTATCAATATTTCAATGTCTAGCATCACTTCAAAGGTATATCTTAAAACTCTGAACTGATTTAGTAATGTTTCCTTTTGAGATGGGACTTGGCATTTGAAATTTTCTTGCAGTGGTTTGGCGAGGGAGAGAAGTATGTTAAAGCTGTTTTCTCTTTAGCAAGTAAGATAGCACCAAGCGTCATTTTTGTTGATGAGGTATGTCGCAAGACGCTAATAAAGCTCTCCTCCGCTTTACGATTCTGAACTTCTCTTAAATGGGAACAAACTTATTTAGGTTGATAGCATGTTGGGAAGACGTGAGAATCCAGGAGAGCATGAGGCTATGCGTAAGATGAAAAATGAATTCATGATAAACTGGGACGGCTTACGTACAAAGGATAGAGAAAGAGTTTTAGTACTGGCTGCTACCAACAGACCATTCGACCTTGACGAAGCAGTAATTAGACGGCTTCCCCGAAGGTAATAAACCGTCAATTCTTCTCTGGTTTCTGTATTTGTTCATCTTTGAAGCATTGCTTAGAGTAGATCGTCTGTGCAGGTTGATGGTTAATCTACCGGATTCAGCAAACAGATCGAAGATTTTGAGCGTAATATTGGCTAAAGAAGAGATGGCAGAAGACGTAGATATAGAAGCTATTGCAAACATGACTGATGGGTACTCAGGGAGCGACTTAAAGGTTTGTATTTTCCTTCATCCAAAGCAAAAAGGGAAGACCCATTTCTTAAAAATCCGCATTCAGAACAAAAGAAATCAGACAAAATTTGTGTGTTTGCAGAATCTTTGCGTGACCGCAGCGCATCTCCCTATCAGAGAGATACTGGAAAAAGAAAAGAAGGTTTGGCTCTGTTTAATAACCATACTCGATAGTTTCCTTATATGAAGCTAGATAGATCTATAAATGTTTTGTTTGACTAACAGGAGAGAAGTGTGGCTGAAGCCGAAAACCGACCAATGCCACAGTTATATAACAGTGCAGACATTAGACCCTTGAGCATGAATGATTTCAAGGCTGCACATGAACAGGTTCGAGAGATTGAAACGAAACATACATATTTTAGTTTTGAGTTAGTCTAGTTTTGGGAATTAATGGAAGATGTTTGTGTTATAGGTATGTGCGAGTGTGTCGTCAGATTCATCAAACATGAACGAGCTTCAGCAATGGAACGAGCTTTATGGGGAAGGAGGGTCGAGGAAGAAGACATCACTCAGCTACTTCATGTAAAAAGATCAAACAGAGACGTTCTTTTCTTTGATCCTTTAATTAATTTATATAAATTGTGTACAGAGAGAGAAAAGAGTTCTCTTTGAATTGTCTAGAATGTTTTGTTCGTAGCCCCCTCAATTCATTTCTTTCTTCTAAAATGGTCCCAAAACATTTTATCAACATCCGATGTTCAATCTCTTTACATGTTTATACTGTAAACTATGAATATAGGGTTTAGATATTTTACTTCTAATTTTATTTAAAATATCTTTTAAATACCATTAAATTTACTTTACATTATATAAATATTCCTAAAATTAATTTAAAAAAAATTACCATTTAATAATTTAATTAAATTAGAAATTAAATTTTATTTTTAAAAAATTATATAAATTATAAACAATAAATACTAAACACAAAAACAATATACTAAATTCTAACCTTAAATACTAAATTCTAATCTCTAAATTAAAATTGTAAATCCTGAATACTAAATATTAAAGGCTAACCATAAATACTAAACCCTAAATAATAAATATTAAATTCAAACATTAAATATTAAACTATAATATTTAAAAAAATATATTCTTTTTACAAAAAAATAGTATTTATGTCCAAATAAAAAAATAATGTATTTTTTCCAATAAACTATATTTAATGGTGTTAAAAGAGAATTACTCTTTTTTATTTATTTATTGGTTGGTTGAAATTTCATTGATTTTTTAGGACTCCTGATTGAAATTATCTTTAGCCAAATGATTTTACAAGTAATGACAAAAATAATAAAGAGTTGTATCGAATAAAGTTGATAGGTGAGTGAAAGAGACCAATATAGGAAGCAAATGGAGAGTCGATTGTGTTACAATCTAGATGTGAAACCAACGGTCAACATTATTCAGAATAAAATTGTACTTCAAAAAAGTTTAATAATTATTTTTATGGTTTTTGACAGACATACAAATGTGAAAAGAAAGAAAAAAAATGAATGCATTGTGTTGATGAGCTTTGGGAAAAATATCAACTGAAATTGAAATATATATTTATAATTTTATATATATAAGCAAATCAGAGAAATGTATAAAACTAAAGGAGGAACCTTTTTGCGGTTAGTTTAACGACGTCAGCCTGACAAGGAGACGTGGCCCCTCTTTGAATCGATCATTGCAAAGTCAACGTTTGGTGAGTGAATAGAGAAAGTCAGAAAAGTTTTATTCAACTTATTACCAACCAAAATAAAAATCAGAAATCTCTCCGATGGAAGATGTTATGCTTCACTCTTCAACCTTTCTCCTCCCTTTGAATCCGGCCGAAGAAACTTCACAGAAGAGATACGCTCTCGTTGTGCTTAACCAGAAACCACCACGATTCACTCCTCTTCTCTGGGAACATGGTTGTTAACTTCTCCTCCTTTGATTTGATGATGTTCTTTTTTTTAGGTTATTTAATAAGGGATTTATGTGTAGAACAGCAAAAATTCGTATATGTGCTGATGGCGGCGCTAATCGCATCTACGATGAATTACCTCTCTTCTTCCCTGATGAAGACGCTTCCGTCATTCGAAACAGGTTCATTTCTGAGCTTTATCACTCTCACTTTGATTTCTGAGAAATCACCAACGATTTTTCTCTTGTTTTAAAGGTATAAACCAGATGTTATTAAGGGAGATATGGATTCTATTAGGCCTGATGTACTCTCCTTTTATGTTAACTTGGTAAGTTTCTGCTTTTTTATTTTATTTTATTTTATAGAATTATCTCTTCTCTGCTTTTGATTTTTCTACTTTTTCAAGGGAACTAATGTTATAGATGAATCTCATGATCAAGATACCACTGATCTTGATAAATGCATTATGTATATCCTCCGTGACTCTTCTTTTAATCAAGATAGCTCCATTGTAAGTTTTTACTTAATGAATGCTCTCTCTGCTTTTGTTTAGAGTTTTCTTCATTCTTTTTCTTTCTGTCAGCTCCAGATTCTTGCCACTGGAGCACTTGGAGGAAGATTTGATCATGAAGCTGGTAATCTCAATGTGTTGTATAGGTATCCAGACACAAGGATCATTCTTTTATCAGATGATTGTCTCATCCAACTTCTTCCAAAGACTCATCGACATGAAATACACATTCTATCTTCTCTACAAGGACCTCATTGTGGACTCATCCCCATTGGAACTCCTTCTGCAAAAACCACAACCACAGGCCTTCACTGGGATCTCTGTAAGTTACATATTCCATCATCAATTCATCATCATCTTCATTGATCTAACTATGGTTTATATCTCTCTTCTTTAATGGTCTTAAAGGCAACACTGAGATGAGATTTGGTGGGTTGATAAGTACATCAAATATGGTAAAAGAAGAGAAAATCACAGTGGAATCGGATTGTGATCTTCTCTGGACTATATCTATCAAGAAAACAGATAAGACGCCTTAGGTACAGTAACAATACCTGTTTTACTAATTTGTTTTCACTAAGAAAAAACATTACTTGCTCATACAATTGTTGTCGTTATTTGAATATTATTAGATTCACGAGAATTATATCTTTGGTTTTGTCAGTTTCGTGTGGGGCATGTTCTTTTATTTGTTCTAGCTGTAATGTTATTGGATGTATGAATGAGAAAGACAAAACTCAACATGTTATTGGATGCTCTGATAATTTGTAAACAAAAGTAGAAAGACTAAGCCAAACATAAACCCAAATCGAGTTAATTTAAGTTCAAAGTCGAAGCTCTCGTCAGTGTCGATACTGGATCTGACAGAGTTGGTTTACTCTAGTTACGGTTTCGATTTGAATTCGATAAGTCGAAGCGAGTTGCTGCTATCTCAATATATTGTTGGTTTTGAAATAAAATGATCATCAATATTTCATATGATTGATACCAAAATTATATGTTGGTTTAAGTATTGGATTTTGTTGGTACCCAAAAAGGGTGCTTGCAGCTTTCTGTCCAAATCAAAAGAAAACCAAAATCTGAACCGTTAAACCATGAACATCAACAAAGCTCACAAATCTCAGCCGTTGCTTTTTTATGATCCACTTACCTCATAAATACAAGCACGCACACGATAACCGCTCGATGTAGTATATATGTGATGAAACAACGAAGAGCTCTTCTCGATCAAAAGAAAATATTTGACGCCGTCATCCTTGTTCTTCTGTCCCTTTAGGGTTATACGAGTTCCTTTTGCTTCAACTAAACTATGAGGTAAATATCCCAAAATCATCGTCTTTTCATTCTCGGTGTATTTGGAGCTACAAACTCTTTCTAGGTTCCTGTAAAACAGGAACAAAAAACATTTCGGAGATTTTAGTTTCGGACCTAGGGTTTATGGTCTCGGTTCAGTAACTTTCTGTCCATTTATGAATGTCGTTTCAATTGGAAAATTAGATTTAGGGTTGTTGGGATCTGTCTTTTTAGGGTTTTAAAGTTGCAAAATGTATTTTGATTTAATCTGATTGATTATATGTTAAATTACAGTCATCATCCAGAAGTGAAGTGGGCAGAGAGAGCCGATAAGGTTTATTTAACCGTGCAATTGACTGATGCTAAGGATGCAGATGTTAAACTTGATCCAGAGGGAATCTTTAATTTCTCTGCCAAAGCTGGCCCAGAGAACCAGCTTTATGAGCTTAAGCTTGAACTCAATGATAAGGTCAATGTAGAGGTGAGAGTGAGACTTTGTTTACTCGTACTTGGTTTTTATTTTTTGCTGTGTGTTCTATTTCTTATTTTTTGGATTTAGGAAAGCAAAATCAACATTGGATTAAGAAGCATATTATGCATCTTGGAGAAAGCAGAACCCAAATGGTGGAATAAGCTATTGCGTGGAGGGAAACCTCCTCACTATGTTAAAGTTGATTGGGACAAGTGGGTAGATGAGGACGATGATACCCCAACTGGTTAGCTCCTTCTAGGCCATTTCTATTCAACTTCACTCTCTGCACTTTTGATTAATTTATAGACTTTATTAATTGTGGTATGTTCTTTTTAATGTATAGGTCCTGGAGATATGGATATGGGAGGAATGGGAGGAATGGATTTCTCGGTATGCTTTAAGCTTACGGTGTTAATTGTCTTCTGCTTCCTTTACCTAAGTTTTTTGAGATAAACTTTCATGTTTACTGCTTCTTGTAGAACTTTGGTGGTATGGGAGGTATGGGCGGTATGGAAGGTCTCGGAGGGCTAGGTGGAATGGGCGGACTAGGTGGAATGGATGGACTTGGAGGAATGGGTGGTATGGATGAATTTGACGAAAGTGATGATGAAGGTGAAATCATTTTTCAAAACCTTTTCTTCTTTACTTTTTGTTGGTTCAGTTTTGATGGAAAGATATTTTTTTGCTGTGTCATATCTCCATAAGTCAAAACACTTATCAACCAAATGATTATGTATTTGCAGGAGAAGAAGTTAAGTCTGGAGAGAAAAAGGAGGAAGTTGAAGCACCTGCCCCTGCATCAGAGGTGGTGAAACCCGAAGAGACAGCAACTATTAAGAGTGACAAATGAAGGGTTTCCTCTTTTAAATCTTTTCATCTACTTATTTTGCTTCTTGAATTGGTTTTTTTTATGATTGGATCCCTTCTATCGATTTGAAATGTATTGTTCTTGAACTTGCAGTATTTTTGGTTGTTGTATTGACATAGAGTTTGTGAGAAGCTCTATATAAATTTGTTGTTCGCCATAACGTTTTATGCCTGACAAAAGTTAACACAGTAGTAAATAGGCCACAGGCCCACAGTAGTCGATAGGCTACGGACACAACTAGAGTTTATGGCCAGATCACAAAAGTAATGAACAGTTGTTATTTTTCTAAAAGATTGTCTTGCCGGAGATACATATACTTAACATTTGATGTTTTGGGTATAACAAACATTTGTTACAAATAACTTAGCTAATGAGATTTAGCAGGCTTTTTTGGGCTAGTTATTGTTCATTAATATTATTGTGAAAGAGAAGGTTAACTACGAAACGACAGCGTTTTAACAAAACCCTTGGTTGGTAGTAAAACTCTTTCCGCCGCGAGTTTTGGTCACTCTGCCTTCTTCTTTATCGCAAAAAAAAAAAGAGCGATGGCGAGGTCGAGAAGAAAGTACAAAAACTCTAGGGCTAAAGTTCGTGTAGCTCTTCCCAAGAAAAACCCTCATGTCTTTAAACCAGCTTTCAACTTCCCTCCTAAGCTACGTTCTCTTATGGGAGACGATGTACCAGAATGGGACAATAAGGCTAGTGTTATAGAGAACTACAAATCATTCGGCGTTATCTCTAACCCTAATTTGCTTGGTATGAGATGTCGCACTGACCATATGATTCAGGATGAATCTCTCAACATTCCTCCACCTCCTGAGCCCTCAACTGATGATCCTATCGCTAAAGAGTTTGAGCCCATTGATTCTGGTAGCGAACTCGAAGAAGACGGTACATTTCTCTCCTCATTCTTTGATTCAGGATGATTAGTCATGTGGATTCGTTTTCCAGTTTTGTATGAAAATGGTTTGTATATTGAGATGTGTAGATCTTAAAACAGCATTGGGAAAGCAAAGAAAAGATGGAAAGGGTGCTCCTTTACAACCTCTTACGACTATGCAACGCACACATATAAGACGTTTGGTTGAGAAACATGGAGATGATATTGAGGTTATATAAGCTACTACTTACTTGTACTGATCGTTTTTATTTTCTTGCTAACATCTGTATTGGTTTGAGCAGGCCATGTATCGAGATAGAAAGCTCAACTCTCTCCAGCATTCCATTGCAACTCTTAGGAAGCTATGTACTAGGTATCATCTTTACAAAGATAAGAACCCTATTTTAGTTCCGAGCTGATGATTGATATCTTCTGCTTCTTTTTGTTATAAACTTGCAACAATATTACAATCAATGTTTTTATTAATCTGACAATCAATCCTCACTCTCTTTGTATTAGACAACACACTTAGATAGTAAAGCAAACTACAATCAATATTTTAGTTTTTTAATAGCTTATTATCAAAACCAAGATTCTTCAAACTATTAGCTTCTCTTATATAAGAAAGAAGCTACAAATTATATTCCTGTGAAGCTTCTGCATTGGTAATCCCAATAATCCTTTGCTTGTTGCAATCTCTCTGCTCTCTCTGTTTTGCGCCTTTCTTCCCAATAGTCTCGGCAGCTGTATGTATGGCATGTTTTCAAAATTGTAATTTTTCAAAACTTACTAAAAGCGTTGGAAGATTAGTCTGTATATGTGGTTTTTACCTTCGTCTAAGTAAGATACTGAGCTCACTCAAGTGAACAGCACCTTTATAAACCCCGACCTGGCGAAAAACCAAGAATTAAGAGCATGACGAAGTAGATTACTAAGTTATGATTAGTAGTGGAGAATGTGTCTAACCTCACGGCAAAGCGGGCATTTTTCAGTCGAGTCTGCAGTTTTCAAGCCATCAACTACACTAACTGATGCAGCAGAGCAAGCACACATGTAGCAATATATGTGACCACAGGTTAGAGATATTGGGTCAAACACAGTGTCCTGTTTTTTTACACAAACAATAGTAACCGGTGAGTTCTTAAGACTTAATCATACTACAAAAGATTCATTTGTTTGGACAAAGTCACAAAGATTCTTTCAATAAGTGGAACTTGGTCTGTGAAAAAGAAGTGGAAGAGCACAACAATGCTAAGACTTAATCCTAATAGGCTGATAATTTCTTCTATATTTCAGATAACTACTTATAACAAAGTCAACTGAAATTGAGATTCTTTCAAGTTGCTTACCAGACATATTGAACAAGTCAAGTCAATGTCAACTTTAACAGAATCAGATAGCTCACAGGAAAGCATAGGCTTCCCATCGTCGAATGTCAAAGAACAACCATCAAACACTGCATGTACCGAAGAAGAAGAAGAAGTCACAATAGCTTCAGATTCCTTCTTTGATTCTTTCAGATTGATATGAAACGCCATAAGCTCACATAGCCATGGTGATTGAAGGATTTCGATTCTCATTTTCTGGACTTGTGTCTTAAACACTTGTCCTTGCCTAGACTCATGAATCTGCAATGCAAAAACATAAATTGAAATAACAAGTGTTCAAAAATGATCATAGAGAAGAGATAACAAACCTTGTCATATTTCTTGAGGATTTTTCTAATGGCAACGGCATTGATAAGAGCGTAATTAACCAAGTCTTTGCCCTCTTGGATCAAACCAAGATGGTCTCTTTTTCGACTATCTCCTTTGAACCAAGTAATACACTTTTTGAAACCAGACGCTAAGTGTAACTCAAGAAGCTTCTGAGCATTCTTGTTAAACCATCCTACAACATCTTCCATTTCTTTGAGAAGCTCCGGGAAAAAAGTTCCATCACAAACTGCAAAAAACAAAACCACCAAATAATTAAAACATTCTCACAGGTTTGATTGATTGATTCACAAAGGGATTATAATATTAACGAGGACAGTTGTGGTCATGTTGTTGTTGTTGTTGTTGATTGATTGATTCAGTAAAAGCAATCCGAGAAGGAAGATGGTTTCTTCTACATTTCTTGAGAATCTTCTTAAGCTTCTTAAAACCAACACCAGGTAGATTCTTCTTCTTCTCCTCCTTCTGTTCTTGCATGTACTCTTCATACTTCTTACAAAACTTCATATTAAAGGTTACAGATTTAGATGAACATCAACAAACAAATTCACACAAACAAGATTTGATCTGACCAAGTTTGTTTCTTATTTCTTTATATGTTGTGTCTCTCTTGCTTCTCGTGTTGGCTTTATTATGAAAAGTGAAAAACCAAAAGTCAAAAATGTTTTTTGGGAGTAATGAAAACATATTTAATTTGGACAAAAGCTTGACTAACGAACATTGGTGGATTCAATTTTAATTACTTGTTCTCTTCTTTATTTTTGTTAATAAATTTTAAGTAATGACTACATTTGTTGCACATCACAACTCTTAATGACGCGTGGATGCTAAAATCTGGATTCTTATTGGTTGACATTGTGTTAATCACAGAATTAGTAATGAATATAACCCGCTGACTCCATTTGTTTTATTATTACTCATATAATAATTTTTTCTGTTTTAAATGATTTTATTTTTTACAAGCTTTTATGTTAATTTATTTTATCTTAGAAATTATATTGTTTATCATAGATCTTACATCATTTGCTAGAATTAGTGTCATATATATATCTGTACCTGCAAAATTGGTGTGTTCATGTATATTCTATTGGTTATTTACTTTATTTTTTTAAAATAATTAAAGGTATACATACAAGTAATAAATCTGTGAATATATAAGTTTCATGATGTAATACTTAGGTGAAAAAAATCTAAAATATGAAATTGGGATACAGATGAGTATAATTAAAGATAAAGATGCCAACACGAAGGGTCCTTAGAAGAGTGGGGACAAATTAGAAACGTAGAGATTGTAATAACAATATAATACAATGTTTTAATATGATTTGTATTTCGCCACCAAAACTAGCTTTTATCATTTTCAAGCCGCGGATTTTGTTTCTTTTATTATGGTTTTGCACTTACATAAATTATACATAATGCTTTCACCAATCACCACCATATTTTGTCTGTCTTTTTTTTTTTTTTTTNAGGGTTAGACACTTCAATGGAATAATTTATAAAATTCGGATCGGTTGCAGGTATAATCCTTTCGGGTTCGGATCGGTTCGGGTACACCTCTATAAAACCCGACAAAAAACCAAAAAATAGCGGGTACCCATTCGGTACTGGATTATTGTGGTCGAAAATTTTATTTGGGTACATGAAAATCTCAATTCGGATCGGGTTTTTAACCGTGAAGACCTAAATTTTCATCTGATTAATAAAAATCGTGTCGGAAATATAAAATTATTACCGATTTAATCTAAAATTATTTTATAAATTTTAAACTTACTTGATTGAACTAAAATAATACATAAAATATTACATAATTAATGTAAGTTTATATCTAAAAATATAAAAATTAATCAATTAAATTGAAAGTTTATCTGAAATTGTTATATGATTAAACTAAAATACATCATCAAACTAAAAATTTATAAAATCTATAGTTTTTAGTACACTTAAGTTTATTTCGGGTTTTTCGGGTATCCGTTTAGATTTTGGATCGGGTTCAGGTTTTACCCAAAACCCACGGGTACATACACTTACACTCCAATAGAATAAAATCATGGGTACGGATTCGGATTCGGATTCGAGTATAGCTTTTTGGATCGGATTCGATTTTTCTTTCTCGGGTAGATTCTTTTGTCCAGACCTACTTACTTTATTTAGTTTGTGAGACATTTATTAGGGTTCACGTTTTTCTTCGCTCTGCATGGTTTTTCCCTCAAAGAATTAAGAATGTGATACCTCTTTACTTTTTTTATCTTACAAACAAAAAAATAGAAGGATGATGATGCTCTTTTGCTTTTTTGAAGTTTCAAAGAAGATGCTCAAATGATAAAGAAAAAAAAACAGTCGAAACCTTATTTAACTATTCTTCTTTATTCTATTTGAATGGTTAATAGTGATTTAATTGCAATTAACTGTTTGATGGAACGCTATATATGTAAATCATATTTATTAGAGTACATAATTAGGTAATGGTGATAACATAATGACGAGGTTTTTCTCTTGCTTGTCTTTTAGGTTTTAACTTTTATATCCAGATTCTTTACTATTTTGATTTTAAAATTATTTGTTGGGGTATCTAAGCTAATTTAACGAATTAATTTGTATATCTAATTTAAAAGTATTGAATGAAAATTGCATTTGAAGTAAGGATTTATTGGTTGAAAAGAGTAAAATCGACTTACTCGGTGGCTAACAATACATTTTCAATGGTAATAAGTGGAGTATTATCTTTTTATTTTATTTAAAGTTCGAAAATGTCGACAAAAGTTAAAGTAAATAAGGAAGAGGCACACCATTTAATTGACTGCTCAACTGTTCATTTGTTTTTATTCATTTTTGACTGGCTCTCATCATTTATAGGCCCAGGAGTGGTCATTAATATCAAAAGGATAAATATCAAAAGATTTTGGTGATATAATGTTAGTAAAAAAGAATAGAGACAAACAAAACTGGTTTAACCATCTAACACAAAAATAAACCAGGTTTACACAAACAAAACTACACATTGTGAGATAAGTAACCAAAGAAGAAGATGAAATAAAGAAACTACATACAATGATGTTAAAGCTACAACTTCAATAGAAGAAACTTGTCATCATCATCAACATCTCCTCTTCTTATTAGACATTGCACAAACTCTTTTCCCCATAGTATCTTCATCTTGTTTCCTCCTTCCTCCTGAATCTAAACTCTCATCACCAATTCTTGATTTCTCATCTTTCTTATCTATCTTAGTATAAACAAGATCTCTTAAACTACTAATTGCATCATCCAAAATCTTATCTTTCAAACAACCCTTTGCTAAACAAAGATCTTGTAACCAATTCACTGGAATATCATCAAACAAAACATCACCATTCTTCATCTTCTCTTCATCTGCATCTTCTTCTTCATTCCAGTTATAAGGAAACCCTAATAGAAAACGATTACAAACCTCATTTGAAATCCCATTATGTAAACTCTTAGATCGATTAATGAATCCATTAATACAAATTATAATCCCATCCTCTGCTTCAAGAGTGATACTATCATATCGTTTTATGATTTTTCCTGATGAAAATATTCTTACTGCAGATCCACCTTTTGATTCGGATCCCGAGATACATAAACTCTTCTTCTCTTTTATTCCTTTCTTTGTTAACCACCAATCTGATAATGTCACTGTTTTTAGGTTTTTGATTGGAGTTAAAGCTCCTAATGAAAACGGTGTTTGTGGAACAACTATACCATCTAGCCAAGGGAGATTAATGCTGGTATTGTTGACTGGCCTAATGGGCTTTGGTACATCATCATCAGTATCACTACCTGAACTAATTCCAATAACATCATTCATCATAAGATCTCCTACAACGTCAGTCTCCTTAGAAGAATCACCACTATGATTTTTAAGAAATCGAATCAACCAAGGGAGTTAGAGAAGAAAGAAGACACCGTTTTTATGAAGTTTCTTTTTATGCTTAGAAATCTGACACAATGGTTGCGATTTGGACTGTGAAAGAAGAGAAGCGACGGGTTGAAGACGAATAGTCTCTATTCAGTGATCACATTAGGTATTGTACAGAGGGATTAAATTTATGATTAAACCCTCGATAATACATTATTAGCCCAAATGATTGGGCCTGAAGCCCATTGATCTAACAGTAAACGAAACCTTAGGGTACTCTTTTGTCGTAGTTTATATTCCATCCACCAAGCTTCTGTGGTATTAGTGTATTTAAAAAAAAAAAAGATTTGATGGTTGATATTTAGTATTTATACAAAAATGACTAAATTCATTTTATATTTTATGAAACAAGAGCTGGCCGACTCTTTTTGAGGCCTGGTTGGTTCAGCAGAATTGAGTGGCTGCAACTCAATTTTGGAGGAAAAAAAATCTAAATATATGCACAACTCATTATTTGAATAAATGTTATAATAATAACATTTATTTCTTTAAATATTACGAGTGCAAGCATAGGTTAATTTATATCTATTGTATTCAAACGGATAAAAGTTAAGAAGTTTGTTTGGTAAATAATAATAGTATTAGATAATTTAACTACAAAACAATTAAAACAACTTTGAAATATATACATTTTAAGTAAAACACTAATAAATACGTATCATAACGAGTTTGGCTAAACAAGCTCTTTTGATCAAGCTCTTTTGGCTAAACAAACTTGGCGAATACTTAATAGACCAAATACCTTGTTATCGAGAGTATACAAAGCGAAATACTTCCCAAATAAGAATTTTTTAGATGCGACTACAACAAGTAGACCATCATATGCGTAGAGGTCTATATTATTTGGGAGGAAACTATTAAGTCAACGTCTAATTAAATCAATAGGCAACGGGTTATCAACCTATGTATGGACAGATAAATGGATCCTGGATAAAATACTGACTAGACCATGTAATAAGCAAAGATGTATGGATGTGCATCTTAAAGTGGCAGATCTGATTAACGAGGAAGGTAATTAGAACATTACAAAGATGAAAGAAATATTTATTGATGAGGATATTAGGAAAATAATAGAATACCCACCGGCTACAAATTGTCAAGATGGATGGGTGTGGGCTTATACGAAAGATGGTGCATATTCGGTAAAAAGTGGCAGTTGGTTACAGTCGCAAGCTAATTATAATGATCTTCCAAATTCTCATGATCAAAACAGAGTTAACTCTCTAAAGTCACGAGTTTGGAAGATACGCACGATTCCAAAAATAAGGATGTTTCTATGGAGAACTCTATCAGGAGCACTAGCAGTTGCTAAATGCATAAGAGCTCACGGTATGAATGCAGATTTGGTTTGTAAAAATTGTAATGAGGACGATGAATCTATTAGTCATGTTTTGTTTAAGTGTGTAAAAGTTAAAAAGGTATGGTTAACAACATGCATACCTTTCAACTATGCTACGAATATTGGTATTAACGATTTAATGGAGCAATTTTTTAATTTCTTAAGCACACATGAAATTGATGAAAAGTATAGAAATGCAATTCCGTGGTTGATTTGGGGAATCTGGAAAGCGAGAAATTCAAAAGTGTACGAAGGAAAATCAAGTTTACCAGATTGTATTGTGGCTAAAGCATTAGAATAGTCAGAGGAATGGGGCGTTTTAAACAACAAACCACCTCAACCACCCAACTATGGTCACCATAACTCTGGTTTTAGAACATCTACTAAATGATCTAGACCTGGTAAAGACTATGTAAAATGCAATTTGCAAGCCTCATGGGTATCGGACTCCAGCATGGTGGAAGGAGCCTGGATTGTTAGGTATAATGAAGGAAAAATCTTATTTCATGCTCGGGATGCCTTCACCCCTGTCAGGAATAATGTTTCGGCTATCTTACGGTGTCTTATATGGACGATGCGCAGTATGCTGGATTTTAGACTTGGTCGGGTCAACTTTTGTATTGACAATGTTGCAGGCTATGAAGCATTAACACAACCTATCAAATGGCCAAGGTTTCACTCTTTTGTGGATAGGATACACAAATTACAATTAGAGTTCCATTACTGCAGTTTCTCCTTATCAGCTACGTCAGCAAACACGGTGGCTACACGCATTGCCAGAAGCGTCACAAGAGATGGACGTTCGAACTCTTACTTAGCAAGTAATGGTTCTGCTTGGTTACAGTCACTCATAAACACTGAAGCATAGCTTAATTCGGTATAAGAAGCCTATATCCAAGAGAGCGGTTATGCTCTTTTTTATTTTCTCGATATTTTGTATGTATTTTTTAAAAAACATTTAACTCTAGAAGAGTGGAAAAAAAAAAAAANAGAGTTCCATTACTGCAGTTTCTCCTTATCAGCTACGTCAGCAAACACGGTGGCTACACGCATTGCCAGAAGCGTCACAAGAGATGGACGTTCGAACTCTTACTTAGCAAGTAATGGTTCTGCTTGGTTACAGTCACTCATAAACACTGAAGCATAGCTTAATTCGGTATAAGAAGCCTATATCCAAGAGAGCGGTTATGCTCTTTTTTATTTTCTCGATATTTTGTATGTATTTTTTAAAAAACATTTAACTCTAGAAGAGTGGAAAAAAAAAAAAAACGAGTTTGAGAATTTTAAAAAAAAAATACAATTTGATTTACAAGTTACAATTACAATTAATTCTCAAAACCCTAAACTGAAGTAAATGTAAAAAAAAACAGAAAAGTAAAACACAATAACTTAGTGTGAAAGCCGCAGCCTCTTTCTGTATGCTCTTCTTTTTGCTATAAAAGCCTGAGAAGAGGAGGACATAGTTTCTTCCATCTCGCCTGTCGCAAACAAGAACACCTGAGGAACCTTTCTTTTACTCTGTTTTTTTTCTCTTTAATAGAAATATACCACAATGGCTCGTTCTCTCTCGAACGTTAAGAATCTCTCCGTCTTCGTCGCTGAAGAATTCTCAAACGTCTTTTTCAGGTATAATTCATTTCATGTTTGAAAAAAAAAAAACACATATGTATTGCTTTGTTTCTCCTCGGCTTTTGCTTTACCAAAACGGTGACGCTTTTGGGTTCTCTTCAGACGAGGGTTTGCCGTGGCAGCTAAAACGGCGTCAGATGGGAGTGTTTCGAGCGGTGCAACAGCTTCAGCCGCGGTGTTGAAGAAGAAAGTTGGAGAAGACTCGAGCCAGAAGGCGCCATGGGTTCCAGACCCTAAAACCGGTTATTACAGACCGGAAACGGATTCTGAGGAGATTGACCCGGTGGAGCTACGAGCTGTTCTCTTGAACAAGAAGAAATAATTAATTAAAAACCGTTTTTAAGATTAATTACTTTAATGTTGTGTTATAAGAAGAGATTACTTTAGAATAACGGTTATGATCCTTTACGGTAATAAACGTTACGTTGGATGCTAATGAAATTTTAAAAGCTTTTCTTTTTATGAAGTTCTTCTACTATGACTCACACAAACCATGACCAATAAAATACTATGTTCAATGTGCATAAAATTTAACACTACTCTGTTTGAATAACATAGACTTTTTTTAATTTGCTGTAATGTTACAATTGAAATTGTAAAATAATCGGATAATAATGCAACTCAAACTAAATAATACAGATTACAGAGGCAGTTTTTAATTCTTTTTTTCGATATAAGTGAGATTAGTAGATGTAATCACACATTATCTCATGGTTACTCAAACTGCAATCCTATGATCTCATGATATTTTTTTATTAGGTTGACTGTTTTTTTACCCCTGATTATGCATTTTTTTACCCAAACTTTCAAAAACTTGATTTTTATATCTAAACTATTTAAAATTCTGTTTAATTGTTCATATACTTTAAAATTCTGCATAATTAAACATAAATCTAATTAGCGATTAAAATTTCTAAATTGGGATCTACTAAAACCGCGATTGATTAAAATTAATCATAAAATCCTTTTTATTTTAACTAAACCAAACTATATCATTTAACCCAAACCAAAAAAAAACTCCAACATAATATAACTAAAAATCGATTGGGGATTAGAATTTGGTCTTCTTCTTCGACAGAGAGAACACCATTGTAACAGAGAGACGAGAGAGAGATATTTGAAACTGAGTGAGAGAAACGACGAAATAAGAAGAACTGTGAGATTGTGTGACATAGAATGGGAAATAGGGAGATTTCGAAATCGAGATATATTGAGAGTGAGATTTGGAGACAGATAGGAAGATGACAATGTCCTGTGAGAGAGATGGAAGATGAAAATGTTCTATAAGAACATTTGTTTTTTGGCACATGGTGGTTATAATATAATTGAACTATGTCACTACTAGTTTTCACCATTATTAATTCAGTCTGTGTAGCTCTGATTGTTAACTTATGGTTTACTCAGTGTTGAATCTAATTCCATTGCTGCCTTAGTTATATTAGTACAAGACCAAATTAGACATGTTTATAAAATGAACAAAACATTCAAAAACAACCAATTCCGAAAGCTGCAAATACACTATACTTCGTCTCTCTCTATCTTACGGTGTCTCTCTGTGTAGAATTACCTTGAATCGAAAACACTCTTTACCCAGAATCAACGAAGAAGATACCAAACTTAAAATCGATTTGGAACTTTTAATGAATGGTTCGGTTTAGTTAGAATAAATTGGGTTTTAGGATTAATTATTCCAATAGTGATTTCAGTTAATCGCAATTTAAAAAAATTAATAGCTAATTAAATTTATGTTTAATTGTGCAAAGTTTTGAAGTATATGGATAATTAAACAGAATTCTAATAGTTTGGGTGGAAAAATCAAACTTTTCTATAGAAAAACGCATAAGCTTTATAGTATAGAAGTAAATAAACGGGCGACCCTTTTTTATTTAGTGTTCGCCTCTTCTCAACTTTGTATATATGTATATACACTTTAAAATTTAACCCAAAATGTTCTTATTTCCACTTTTAATAGTAAAACTTAGAATGTGACAATTTTTGTAAAAAAATGATTACTTTTAACTATGAGACTAAAATAAAATGTTTAAATTATTGACTTAAAATTATGATAATTCAGTCATTTAAAAAAAATAATAGACAATGCAACCACATGGCAACTCGCAAGTCACGTTTGCGATAGGGAAATGTTGATCATAAAAATATTAAAAGCTTAATATAAGCAAATATAAAAATATGAAGCCGTGAAGCTCTCTAACTTGTGAGCCTCATAAATTAACTTTAATCCCACAAAACTTCCGTGTTAATGGTTGATAGGAACTGGCTCATACTAACACCCAAACGTTAAATATGTAAAAAAAAAAAAA
>KE156984.1:54685-127894 GCA_000411055.1 Leavenworthia alabamica
TCCTGCCGCTAACGCTGCTAGTGGTCCTGCCGCTAACGCTGCTAGTGGTGTTGCCGATAACGCTGCTAGTTCTACAATTTTTGATATAACTAAGTTTGGAGCCGTAGGAGATGGTGTCACCAATACATTTAAGGTATTTTAAAAATAAAATAAAATGGATAATGTGACATTATATAGGGGTTGATCCAATATATGTATGCAGGCATTTTTAAATGCATGGATCAAAGTATGCGCAAGTACTGTACCAGCAAAACTATTAGTTCCTAAAGGAGAATTTTTAGCTGGTCCGCTTATTTTTGCTGGTCCATGTAAAAGTAAAGTGACTTTTGAAGTTCAAGGCACAATTTTTGCTACAACAAGCGGATTCCCATCCCGTGAGTGGATCTTATTCGAACGTGTCGACAATCTCGTCCTCACCGGACCAGGCATAATACACGGCAAAGGTGAAAAGGTATGGGCAGCAGATGGCTGTGGCCAAAAGGTCCAATGCAATCTTCCTCCAACGGTAAGAATAATAACTAATTTATATTCATACAAACTAATAATATATCATTTACGTTAATTTTTTTATACTAATTAAATATCACATGTAGTCTCTCAAATTTAGACGCATGGAAAATATTGTAGTAGAAGGTATTAGCTCGGTGAACGCAAAAGCTTTCCATATATTCTTAGTGAGAACAGTAAATTTCAAAATTCAAAACATTAAAATTATCGCGCCTGATGAAAGTCCAAACACCGATGGTATCCACTTGAGCAATGCTGACAACGTTGCCATCCTTAACAGTACAATAGCTACAGGAGACGATTGTGTCTCAATTGGTCGTGGTTCTAACAACGTAACCATTGAAGGTGTGACTTGTGGTCCAGGACATGGTCTAAGTGTTGGTAGTCTTGGTAAATATAAGAATGAAGAAGACGTTAGTGGAATTCACGTTAAAAACTGTACGTTGAAGGGAACCGACAATGGACTTAGAATCAAAACTTGGGGTGGTTCTGATCCAAGCAAGGCTGCAGACATTCATTTTGACGATATCATTATGGATAGTGTCAAGAACCCAATCATCATTAACCAAAAATACGGTTCAAGAACAGAGGTAAATAAATATAACCAAGAAAAATCATCAAATTAATCAATTGAAACTATAGCTTACAAGAACTTCATTTGTGTGTGTTTATATATATAGGATTCACAAGTAGCAATCAGCGATGTGTCATTTAAAAACGTTAAAGGAACAACAATTACAAAAGATGTAGTTCAAATAGTATGCAGCAAATCAGTACCATGTAAAGGAATCAATGTGGCTGACGTGAACTTGAATTTCGTAGGCAAGGCATCCGAGAAGTCCTCATCAGGAGGTAAGGTCGGATCTCTTTGCGAAAATGCCGGCATTATTTTTGGTGGAAAATTTAATTTCCCAACGTGTCCCAAATAAGTTTTTTAGTATAATTAATTCAATAGTTTTAAAAATCAAAAATTTAACTAATATGTGTTTAGTTAGTTCAGGGATTTGTCAAACAGGAACACACTCATTCTTTTTGATAATATTTTTGTCCTAATGTTTTGATTTTTTTTGTTCTTCTTCTTAACTTTTTGTGTAATAAACGGATTCTTTAATTCAGCTGGTTCCTTATAAGTTACTAGTTAGAAATTTGATATTGTTGGATCGATGTATAAACCCATTTTACATGAATTCAAATTACTATTTACAAAGACACTACAATAAACAAAAATTAAAAGTCAACACTTGGGGAACTTGTAAAATTTGGCATTAACTATTTGTGAAACTTGACAAAGACTCTATCGTCTATAAGTGAACGTAATGGATAAGAAGCCCAATAAAGATTTTGAAAAGCCCGTTAAAAGTCAAAGCCCAATAGGCTGTTCGAAGAAGGAGAAACCCTAGGAAAAAAATGATGAGAACTATAAATTGTATCGTCTTCTGTGATAAGCATTTCTCAGCCACACCAAATCTCGAGAAGCAAAGATGGTTTCTCTGAAGATCCAGAAGCGGCTCGCCGCATCAGTAATGAAGTGCGGGAAGGGCAAAGTATGGCTCGATCCTAATGAAAGCGCCGACATCTCTATGGCCAATTCCCGTATGTTGTTATATTTTTTCCCTAGTTTTTGTTTCATTTCTATGGTTTGTATTATATTCGACGTTTGTAAATGAGGTTGTTTCCTTTGGTTTAAGTAGTATAATCTTTTGCCTAGGTTGAATCATCGTGTTTGTTCCCGATCTGTAAATTTAAAGCTCGTAGGTGTTTCTATTGATTAGTTATTGATTTTGTAGAGCTTTGATTTTGGTGTTTCGTGAATCGAAAAAGCTACACACTATTTTTATTTCTTGTTATTGAAGACTGTTGATTTGTATTACTATATTGCATTTTAAGGATTATATCATTAATATATCTCTGATTTCTAATTTTTGGAAAACATTGTAGGCCAAAACATCAGGAAGCTTGTCAAGGATGGTTTCATTATCAGGAAGCCAACAAAGATTCACTCTCGTTCCAGAGCTCGCCGTATGAAGATTGCCAAAATGAAGGGTCGTCACTCTGGATATGGTATATTCTTTTGAAACTGTAATTACTGTGTTTTGATTGTTTTTTAAGATTGTTTGTTATTCACTTGTCTTTTGTTGTTTATGATCAATAAGGTAAGAGGAAGGGTACCCGTGAAGCTAGGTTGCCAACAAAGGTACTGTGGATGCGTAGGATGCGTGTTCTCAGACGTTTATTGAAGAAATACAGAGAGACTAAGAAGATTGACAAGCATATGTACCATGACATGTACATGCGTGTTAAAGGTAATGTTTTTAAGAACAAGCGTGTCTTGATGGAGAGTATCCACAAGTCTAAGGCCGAGAAAGCTAGAGAGAAGACTTTGTCTGACCAGTTTGAGGCTAAGAGGGCCAAGAACAAGGCTAGCCGTGAAAGGAAACATGCTAGAAGAGAGGAACGTTTTGCTAAGGTATCAACTTAACTAAACCACATACCTTTTAAATGATTTTCTTCATTTTTGATATATGTATGTGTTTTGTTGTAGGGTCCTGGAGGAGATGCTGCGCCTGTAGCTACACCACCACCACCAGCTGCTCAAACTGCTGAGTAAGTTGTTATCTCAACTGTGTTGTAAATTGAGTTTTTGATTCAAATTGGTTCAACATCTAATGCATTTATGTTTATTCACTATTGTAGAGTACCGAAGAAAAAGTCAAAGAAGTGAAAGATGATGTAGCATGAAGCTATATAATTCAGTTCATGGACTTGACTTGAAGAAGGTTTTTGAATTTTCTAAGAAAATGGATTTGTGGAATAACTTTTATTTTCGCAAAGAACATAAACTTATGTCAGTTAATCGTTGTTATGCTTCCAGATTTTTAGTTTACAGTCTTTAAAGTGTTTTGGTGAGTTTGGTTTTTATTGCTTTTGTTTAGTTCACCGCACAAGTAAAACAAATTCACCCACAGCTACATGGAATCTAGACCGTTGAAACCATGTTTGTTGGCTTAATTTTATTGTCATCGTATATCTCAAAGTTTTTGTAAAACCTTTTTTGAAAATAAAATAGATTCTTCTGAACGACAAACTGAAAACTCATCAGCATATATTATTTTACGAAACCTAGTTTTATGTCTGAAAAGATGTATACATAAATAAAATTACAATTTCACAACAATGCTAATAACATGCCTTTTCCATTGGAACATTCACCCACTTTATTTTTATATCTTTTTTCTCAGAAGGTGTCATGTCCATCATCAAACATGGCTGATAACAATAGTCCATGTACAAACTCACACTTCTTTGTCTTCTCCAACTGTTCAGTATCCGATAAAGGAGAAGGCAATTTCTTCTCCTTTTCTGGCAAAGAATCCTCAATCAAATTCTTGTCTTCTATACTTGAATCAAGCTGCTCATGCTTGGGCTGATCTGGTAACGTGGAATTGTTGATGAATGATAAAAACTGATCGGAAACAGTGGTTCTAGTGTGATAATGATACATTGATGGTGGATATTCATCAACAAGTGATTGATGATACTTATCCGAGGAATATGGATCTTCCCTGTATGATAATATATCCTTCTGGTCACTGTAAAGTTACAGGTCAAGGACAATTCAAATAAATTGCATTCATCATAGAGATGGTTTTAAAAAGAAATATAAAAAAGGATATCTTCAAGACATCTTTATGATGTGTTGTTATATGATCCACCATATGCATCTTCACTCTTGAGCTACACACCGGACATATCTAAAAAAATTCAAAACCAATTGTAAGATGATAATTCACAGAACCAGATATTCATTTCTAGAAATCATGTAACCAATAAATCTCTTGAAACTGATTCATAGAGAGTTAGTCAACTCAATCGAGGGGCATGATTCTTATATTGAAACTAATCACAAAATTGCAACTGGTTTAAACAAGTACTTATCAAATCAAAGATCGAAGGGACATGTTTCTTCACAATCATTCATACCCTTTAAAACAAACATATAAAGCTCTAGAATTCAACTAAGAGTAAACTGCTTCATGTGAAGCTTCACTGTCAAATCTTAAGAGCAGGAGAGTTAGGAAGTGAAACACATACCCCATGGTTATCTTCGAGATGATGTTCATCATTGATATGATGACATAATTCAATCAAATCATAATCATCTGAGCAAAACGGGCACGGGTACTCCACTCCTGTATCCTCATCTTCTTCAAACTCTTCAACATCCATATGAAAGCCTGGATTTTTTTGCCACAAATTAAATCGAGACCAACAAAAACAAGTCTTGTCATCTAAAAACAAGTTGTAAAGCTACGATATTTTTTTAACTTACGACCCAAGTAGGGAACGGATCCCTTTCAAAGAAGAAGATATCGAAACCCGATTCAGATACATCTTAAATCATAAACCCAAAATGAAGTTGGATACTAACCAGATTGATACTTAAAAGCTGTTGGTGATCGATGGCTTCTCGAAGAACCAGATGAGCTCACTCCCCACATATCGTCTTCCATCTGATTCTTGAATCTCCACAAATTGAATTTGCTTGAAATCTCAGATAAGGTTTTGATTTGATAAAATAGAATAGAGACCTGCTCGCCGTGTCAGCTAAGTACCACCCACCCACTTGATTGAAAATGTCAAGAAAATATACGCAAAGGCCAGACCTTTCCTTTTTTAATCTACCCGAGAGACTTAATGGACAAGAATACTTCCATTTGTTAAATTACATATATACCCTTCACTTGTATTGATCCACTTTCTCATGTCTCATCTATTACCTCACGGTCAGTGGTGTTTCTATCTTCTGCATTAAATGGGCTTAAAGGCCTAAATATAAAAGCCCATATTAAGTTGGTGTTTCTGTCTTCTGCATTAAATGGGCTTAAGGCCTAAATATAAAAGCCCATATTAAGTTGCGACACGAAAGAGGGCTCAGATCAGAACAGAAGGAGCCATCCCTTCAACTCTCGTCACTCTTCGTCATCTTCTTCTTCTTAGATGGGAAGCTCTAGCGACGCCACAGCCACGGACACTGATCCTTCAACCGATTTAATCGAAGACTCCAGCACTGATACAGAGTCAAACACCGATAGCGACGGAGATAATTCGCCTCCTCCTCTTTCTCGTGGTTTGAGCCAATTTGAAGAAGGAGAAAGAGTTTTAGCCAAGCATAATGAGTGCTTCTATGAAGCTAAGGTGATAAAAAATAAATATTTTTATTCTTGAATTTAAGAGTGTTATTAACATTTTTTGTTTTCTCAGGTTCTTAAAGTTGAATATAAAGTCAGTGAGTTGAAGTATTTTGTGCATTATATTGTAAGTAGAACATAAATTTTGAGGTAGAAACATAAATTGTTTATGTATTTGGTTTCAAGTCGTTTTGAAAGATGTAAAAATTGTTTCTTTTGGCAGGGTTGGAACAAAAGGTCAGTAGATCTTCCTTTAATATACTACTACCATCTTCTATAGTATTATTACAATGAGAGTTAATCTAATGTTGGTTTTGACAGTTGGGACGAATGGAAAAGTGTGGAGTGTTTGTTGAAACATACAAAAGATAATATGGAGAAACAAAAGGAACTTGGTGATGTGAAGCAAGGTGTTAAGAGTGATATGGCTTGGAAAGTTTCAAAGATGAAACCTAGAAGCCCTAATGGTCAGCCCCATACTACTATTTATGACAGGCATGACCATTGTGATTGTGTTAGTTGATATTTTTCGTCTTACGATTTTCATAGTTGGTGCAGTTGCTAGAGGAAGTAAGCGGAATCAAGATTGTTCTGTTGATACACTAATCTCTCCATTGGTTTAGTTTACTCAATCTTTCACCTTCCTAATATCTTTGCCTTTCTGTTTTGGAGAGAGTTTTTTACTTAAAATATTATTGCAGGAGAAGAATGTGGTTCCCTCTGAGAACCTTTTAAGTTTACATATCCCATCAGCTTTAAGGAAGCAACTAATTGATGATTGTGAATTTGTTACTCAGTTGCACAAGGTACTCTCTTTATTCATGTTTGTTATATATGTCCATATATTAAGGACATTTATTGTGCTAGCAGCTTGTTCAACTTCCTCGCTCTCCAAATGTGGATGACATCTTGAAGAAGTACATTGACAGAAAAACTAAGAAACAGGGCAGGTGAGAGACTATATAGATCACCTGTTGATGCTTCAGCTGAATCTTTCTTACTTGATGGATAAAAGAGTATTCCAAGCTTCTAATATTACTTTATTTGGTGAGTTTATGTAGGGTAAGTGATTCAGTAGAGGAAATTCTGAAAGGTTTGCGTTGTTACTTTAACAAAGCTTTACCTGTGATGTTGCTTTACAATAATGAACGGAAGCAATATGAGGAAACCATATCAGCGGATGTTTCTCCAACAGCTGTGTATGGAGCAGAGCATTTGTTACGACTCTTCGGTTAGGCCCATTCTTTCTAGTACTTATCAAACCTGTATATGCTTCTTCTATCTTTTGTTATGAAACATTAATTATTGAGTTCTGCTGCAGTGAAATTGCCAGAGTTGCTAATACATGTGAATATGACAGAAGAGACATTGAAAGAATTGCATGACAACTTTGTTGATATTCTCAGGTTTATTTTTGTCTCCTACTTAACGCTTAATGCTTAATACTTACAAGTTATGTATGATGATTATGCAGGTTCTTGAGGAAAAATCAGAGTTTGTTTTTTGCATCGACATACAAAGCAGTGGAGGAAATGGAGAAGAAAGAAGATTAGAATCTCACTTCTGTATGATGATGACAAGAAGTGATTCTTGTAGAATTACAGTACTGAATTCAAATCTTGTTCATGGTATGAAAATATATTTAAACTAGTTAAGGATATACAAACATATTTTTACTACTGTATCATATCATACTGCAAAAATGCGTACCAATGAGTTGGAAATTATAAAAAGTACAATGGGACAAACGCATATAATATTTTTATCAGCTCCTATATAAATCATTTGATCATAATACTATTTATATGGATCATAATATATTATGTACCAATGAGTTCAAAATTATGAAATCACATGGGATGAAAAGCATATAATAATATTCTATCAGCTCCTATAAAAATTATTTGACCGTTTGGGAAAGGGGGAGACCGGGACAGACACCCTTTTTTTTTGCCGTGTTTTGACTTTTCTCTTTATAGATAGATAGACATGGACCCACATGATCCTTCAAACTTACCGTTTAAGTTAGACAACCACCGTCCGATCTCACAGTTGCCACGTGAAGCAATCAACGGTTCCGATCTCTCGACCGTTAATAGCAACATCTTTCTTCTTTATATCCCTTTCCTTCACTCTCCTATTTTGAAACTAAAATGCTCTGCTTTCAACTAGCTTCTTCTTCTTACTTAGATTCAAAATCTCATTTTCTGAATTTAATGATTTCAGTTTGAGATCTACTCTTTTTTTCCATCTAAATCTTTGTTTTTTTTTCTCGTATTTTTGAGGGTTCATAGCTATGGTGAACCAAAAAATGGTGAAATCATCAGCTTGTTCTACTTCTCCAGTGACTATAACAGTGACACCATGTAAAGGATCCGGCGACAGAAGCTTAGGATTGACAAGTCCTATCTCACGTACCTCCATCACCAACAACCAAAACTCTCCTCTAAGCTCAAGAGGTCCACGTCGCACTTCCCTTAGCGGTGGTGAAGGAAGATACTGTTCAATGTCTGTGGAAGATCTGACGGGTGAGACCAATTCCGAGTGCGTTGTGAGCTATACTGTTCATATTCCACCTACACCTGATCATCAAACTGTCTTTGCTTCAAATGATAGTTTTGGTATTGGTGAAGAAGATGAGATGCTAAAAGTGAATAATAATTCAAACAACAAAAGTGTCCTCTCTGGAACCATTTTCACTGGTGGATTTAAGTCGGTGACACGTGGCCGTCATGTCATTGATTGCTCAATGGATCAAGCTGATCATGAGAAGAAATTAGGTCAGATCTGTTGGTTAAAAGGTTGTGATGAGAAGGTTGTTCATGGAAGATGTGAGTGTGGTTTTAAAATCTGTAGAGATTGTTACTTTGATTGTATCACAAGTGGTCAAGGAAGTTGTCCTGGTTGTAAAGAACCTTACAGGGACATTAACGATGATCAGGACACTGAAGAGGAAGTAGAAGAAGAAGATGATGAGGCCAAACCTCTTCCACAGATACCTGATTCAAAGCTTGACAAGAGGCTTTCTGTTGTCAAGTCCTTTAAAGCCCAGAATCAAGCTGGTGATTTTGATCATACTCGTTGGTTGTTTGAGACTAAAGGAACTTATGGGTATGGAAATGCAGTTTGGCCTAAAGATGGGTATGGAATCGGGTCGGGTTGTACTGGAAACGGGTATGAACAGCCACCGGAGTTTGGAGAAAGAAGTAAGAGACCTCTTACTAGGAAAGTTAGTGTCTCAGCTGCAATCATCAGTCCTTACAGGTAAACAACTTGCTTTATCTGTTTCTGATTTGGCATGTTTTTGTTTGATACTATGATCTCTTTGATGTTAGCTCAATTAAGCTGATGGAATCGTTTGTTCATACCATTTAAGAATTTGCTAAAGTTTTGATATTTTTGTTGAAACAGATTACTCATTGCATTGCGTTTAGTGGCTCTTGGTCTGTTTCTGACATGGAGGATTCGCCATCCAAACAGAGAGGCAATGTGGTTGTGGGGAATGTCAACAACTTGTGAGCTTTGGTTTGCCTTATCTTGGCTTTTGGACCAGCTTCCCAAACTCTGTCCCGTTAACCGATTAACCGATTTAGATGTTCTTAAAGAACGTTTTGAATCTCCCAACCTCAGAAACCCCAAAGGAAGGTCTGATCTTCCCGGTATAGATGTGTTTGTCTCAACTGCAGACCCTGAGAAAGAACCNGCAATGTGGTTGTGGGGAATGTCAACAACTTGTGAGCTTTGGTTTGCCTTATCTTGGCTTTTGGACCAGCTTCCCAAACTCTGTCCCGTTAACCGATTAACCGATTTAGATGTTCTTAAAGAACGTTTTGAATCTCCCAACCTCAGAAACCCCAAAGGAAGGTCTGATCTTCCCGGTATAGATGTGTTTGTCTCAACTGCAGACCCTGAGAAAGAACCGCCTCTGGTCACAGCCAATACCATCCTCTCGATCCTAGCTGTTGATTACCCTGTGGAAAAACTTGCTTGCTACTTATCAGATGATGGAGGAGCTTTACTAACATTCGAAGCCTTGGCTCAGACGGCTAGCTTTGCTAGCACATGGGTTCCATTTTGCAGGAAACACAATATAGAGCCAAGGAACCCTGAGGCCTACTTTGCTCAGAAGCGTAACTTTCTCAAGAACAAAGTGAGGCTGGATTTTGTTAGGGAACGGAGGAGAGTGAAGAGAGAATATGATGAGTTTAAGGTTAGAATAAACTCACTGCCTGAGGCAATAAGGAGAAGGTCGGATGCTTATAACGTCCACGAAGAGCTCAGGGCAAAGAAGAAACAGATGGAGATGATGATGGGAAGCAATCCTGAAGAAACTGTTAGAGTTCCAAAGGCCACTTGGATGTCAGACGGGTCTCACTGGCCAGGGACTTGGTCCTCTGGAGAAATTGATAACTCCCGAGGAGACCATGCTGGAATCATCCAGGTAACTTCTTTTTGTCTAGCTTTTAACTAATTGTCTATGGCTTCATGTTTATCAGTTTTGTTCTGAAAAATGAAAAAATGTGTTCTTGTGGGTTGCAGGCAATGTTGGCTCCTCCAAATGCAGAACCAGTATATGGAGCAGAAGCAGACTCTGAGAACTTGATTGATACAACAGATGTTGACATCAGGCTACCAATGCTAGTCTATGTGTCAAGAGAAAAGCGGCCAGGTTATGATCACAACAAGAAAGCAGGAGCCATGAATGCTCTAGTCAGGACCAGTGCCATCATGTCTAATGGCCCATTCATCCTCAATCTTGATTGTGACCACTACATCTACAACTCCATGGCTCTGAGGGAAGGAATGTGCTTCATGCTTGATCGGGGAGGCGATAGAATCTGCTATGTTCAGTTCCCTCAGAGGTTTGAAGGTATTGACCCGAATGATCGTTATGCAAACCACAACACTGTTTTCTTTGATGTTAGTATGAGAGCTTTGGATGGACTTCAAGGTCCTATGTATGTGGGAACTGGTTGCATATTCCGCAGGACGGCTCTATACGGTTTTAGCCCGCCTAGAGCAACGGAGCATCACGGCTGGCTAGGAAGAAGAAAAGTCAAGATATCTCTAAGGAAACCAAAACCTACAATAAAAAAAGATGATGAAATTTCTTTGACTATGAATGGAGAATACAACAACGAAGAAGAGAATGATGATGGAGATATTGAGTCTCTGCTTCTTCCAAAGAGATTTGGTAACTCAAACCCTTTCGTTGCTTCGATCCCGGTTGCTGAATACCAAGGGAGACTCTTACAAGACTTGCAAGGGAAAGGCAAGAGCAGTAGACCAGCTGGATCACTTGCAGTCCCAAGAGAACCGCTTGATGCAGCCACTGTAGCTGAAGCAATCAGTGTGATTTCTTGCTTCTACGAAGACAAAACAGAGTGGGGCAAAAGAGTTGGATGGATCTACGGATCAGTGACTGAAGATGTAGTCACTGGTTATAGAATGCATAACAGAGGATGGAGATCAATCTATTGTGTGACGAAAAGAGACGCATTCCGTGGAACAGCTCCAATCAATCTAACGGATAGGCTTCACCAGGTTCTGAGATGGGCAACGGGATCTGTTGAGATCTTCTTCTCTAGGAACAACGCTATATTCGCAACAAGAAGGATGAAGTTTTTGCAGAGAGTAGCTTACTTCAATGTGGGAATGTATCCATTCACATCCCTGTTCCTCATCGTCTACTGTATCCTCCCTGCAGTTTCGCTCTTCTCCGGTCAATTCATAGTCCAATCACTCAACATAACGTTCTTGATCTTCCTCCTCTCGATAACACTAACGCTCTGTATGTTATCACTACTTGAGATCAAATGGTCAGGCATAACTCTCCATGAATGGTGGAGAAATGAGCAGTTCTGGGTTATAGGAGGTACAAGCGCACACCCAGCAGCCGTTCTACAGGGTCTTCTCAAGGTAATAGCAGGAGTTGATATCTCATTTACCTTGACTTCCAAGTCATCTACACCAGAAGATGGAGAAGAAGAGTTTGCAGATCTGTATGTTGTGAAATGGAGTTTTTTGATGGTTCCTCCATTAACAATAATGATGGTGAATATGATTGCAATAGCAGTGGGGGTAGCGAGGACTCTGTATAGTCCGTTTCCGCAATGGAGTAAGCTTGTTGGAGGAGTGTTCTTTAGCTTCTGGGTGCTTTGCCATCTTTATCCATTTGCTAAAGGATTGATGGGAAGAAAAGGTAAAGTACCAACGATTGTGTTTGTATGGTCAGGTCTGTTGTCGATTATTGTGTCTTTGCTTTGGGTTTATATTAACCCTCCTTCTGGGAAGCAAGACTATATGCAGTTTCAGTTCCCTTGATTCAAGGCATGAAAGTTCTTCTTTCTAGAAAGATTCATGTTTATAATCAGATATTATAATTACGATTTCTTGAGTAGTAAAACTGTTTTATATGTTACGGTTACGAAATACATTTCCATGTGTTCTATATTCATGCATGATGACGATGATGGTAATGTAAAGCATTACGCAATAAGCATAGATATAAAGCATCATCAGTTCATCAAAATCCCTTTGGTTTTGCAACGATCAGTGTAAACCTGATTTTGCATCTTCATTTGCTCATAGAATTTTAAGATGAACTCCTCAGCTTTCTCATCTATCATATCATCTCCTCCTTCCACATCACTATGACAATCATCATCATCATTCTCATCCTCATCACGATAACCCAACTCACGTAAGGACATGGCAGATCCATATCCCGAGATTCCCGATGATGATGAAGAAGCCGCAGTAAAAACCTCAGTAATTTCCGTTAATCGATCCCCGGAATCATCATTATCATCATCACCACCACCAATCTTGTCTGTCGCCGGAGGAGGAAGTACAATTGTATTAGTGAAGGTGGACGATGGCACTATCGTAATTTCGGAACGGACTTTACGTACAGACTCAACCATTCGCCTCCAAAAGCCGGTGTTGAAGGACTTTCTTCTTCTTCGATGACGGAGGAAGAACAAGACGACGGAGAACACGTGCATCCCACGTGTTAACTTTTTCTTCTTCATTGTCTTGTTTACGTTCTCTATTTCTAATTTTTCACCATTTTGATTTTCTGTTTCCATAAAAATCAAAGAAAGTAAGAATCTTCTCCCTAGAAGAAGAGGGAGAGAGATTCTTAATTCTTTTTGAAGAAAGAAACTATTATAATTGGTGTGCGACGATGTCTCTATTTATGTGCTGTGTGTAATTTGGGTGTAAATTAAATATTGGGGGTTAAATTGTAAGAGCTTTAAATATTTAGGGATTAAAAGAAGTAAGATTTTTATTACCGTTGTAACTAGAAACAGCGCCCTTTTCCTGTGTTAAAGAGAGTCAAATATATAAGTTAATTTAGTAAAATCATTCTGGTAGTTAATTTAGTTATAAGGGACAAAAAAAAAGAAAGAGAATGTGTTATAATTAGAGTATTAATATTAATTTCAAAATGTATCCTTGATCAAAGCATGTTGTTTAATGTGGTTTATGGAACCTTCACAGTAACCTTTTATAACTAGGATTTTAGTATTCATAGAAATGTAATTTTAAGTTAGATGTCTTTGTGTTTTATGTGTTACTTATATAATGTTTGGTTATTCGTTTTAATAGGAATCTGAAGAAGATAACATTGACCTCTCTGATGAAGAAGATCAACGACAACATTGGCGTGATTTTTTTTTTTTTATTATTCTTCAAATTATTTTCTTCAGAAATCATGAATTGTAACTTCACAAAAATAAGAATACCAATAGCAACCCTTGGGAGAGAGAGCGGTCTGAATTAGGATATTAAAAGACGAAAATAACCTTGTCCGGAATGGAGAATAAAACTATAAAAAGTGTAAGTGTGGCTGCTGGGATTCGAGCCCAGGTCTCCACGGCCACAACGTGGAATTCTTACCACTAAACTACAGCCACTTTGTTGTTACGTCTTACAAACTTAGATACATATAAACACTATAGGCCAAAGAATAACCAAATTTCCAAGGTCTGTCGACTAAAAGTAGATTTGATTTGATTTGTTCTTGGCTATATTAAATTCAAAATCTTGGCATAGTTGAAGAAAAATTGTGTGATACTTGGTGTTAAACAACATTAAAATGCTGCAAAAAAAATAATAACAATAATACATATTTGTTTTTATATAATTGAGATACCCAAAGAACTTTTTAAAGTTAATAAGACATATGATATAAAAAAAAGTAACTTAAGTTTTGGTTTAGTAACACAAAATAGCATTACATTATTCATGATTTTTATTATAACCCAAAAACGAATGTGGCTTCTCCTCAGATCCAAGTCTAGGTAAACCAAGACACTTGTCCTGGTCCATAGTTATAGTCGAAGAAAAGCTCTTCACCTTCTTTGATATTTTTTGACGCAAATATACCAATCCTATGATCTCCTCTCACAATTATCAACTGCACTCAAACCATACAATTTTATGACATAAATTTTTAAGGTAAGAAGATCACTTCATTAATTAGTTTGAGTTTCTTGGACTGTTTTCATTGGCAATGAGTAATTTTTGTTTAACGAAATAGTTTAAAAATTTGAGAGTAGTGTATGTGGAAGATGAAGTATATATAATACCTTGGCGTAGCAATTAGGTTTTGGTGAGTGGTTAATAAATTTAAGCTTGTTTCCTTTACGGAAAGCGTCAATATCAAACTGCAAAATATGAGTTTAATGAAAAGAAAAATGTAAATAGATTATATAATATGTTAAAGTTACCAGATCATTCATGGTAAAAAGGTAGGAAGTATCAAGCTTGGTATATGCTAGTCCACGTTCATCTGCTTCTTCGTCACTGATCATTTCTCCTGTATATTCTCCCACAAACTCATACTTTTGCAGAGGATCCTGGCAGATATCAAATCATATTATATTATATCATTAATTAATGCATTTTTCTAAATAACAAATATTTATATGTTCACATGATTGCTTACCCGTGTAAATGCACCCCATCCATGCGTTTTAGACTTTGCAAGGAGTATCTAATGAATAAGATATATAAATAATACATTTTTATTATAATTGGTTTAAGATTTTGACATCAATGAGATTAGTGGTTACCTTCTTATGTTTACCAAGGAGGAATTTCATGTTCGAGCATTGTCTTTGTTCTGACGATGTATCATGATGACCAAGAGAGCACCCATCTTCAGAGCTATATACGTACGTAAAAACTTTTTTAATTAAATTTTATTTTGAATATATATATATATAGTTGTCAATTTTGTAAAGAAATGAAAATGTAACCTAGGCCGACAATTCCGACAAATATCTGGATCACACTCACGACAAGAAGCAAAACAAGGACATTGCCGGTTACTACATTGACCCTTTGCACAGTTACATCCTACAAACCTATTTTTGCATTCCTTCGGGCATCTGCAGAGAATTAATAAATAAATCAAAATTCTAAATTAAAATATTGTAGAAAATTTTGATATATAAATACATACCCACAATACTTCTCGCAGCAATTTCCAGTAGCAAAACAAATGCAATGATCTCCACAAATAGAGTTGCAAGTGCATGGATTGTAGTGCTTATAAGCCTTAGTGTTTCCATTTGGTGCTTTTTTTAAAGCTGGCGGATAACGAGCATATCTTCTTAGTCTTGCTTTTCTTAGTTTAACTCTTCTGAGCGATTTCGTTGTTTTTCGACTTACTTTTTTCTTAACCTGTAATATTAATGAGACCATATATACAATACTTGAGTTATGTACGTGTGTGTTAACGGATATATCTCATAGTTTAATTTACCTGATTGTTTGTTTCTGTAGTTTTGTCTTGTTCTAATAAAGTGATTGTGCATGGGTTTTGTTCAACCATGTAATTGTATACCTCTAAGCACGTCTTATTCCCCGGAAGCACATTTCTCGTAATAAGACAACTGCAAAATAAAGCATTGACCAGGAATGCATATGCAAGTTATAAGTCATAAAATCCAATTTCTTTTTTATTTACCTATTTCTCCCAAAAATTTCAACTCCTTGCAAGTAAAGATCCTTTTCCACAGGCGTCCACGTAGTCGTATCTGTACCTGAGGCCACATTCTTCTGTTTTTCTTGTGGTAAAGAGTTGTCATTATCAGCTTCTGTCACATTCCTTACCTATTATTAATTATGTGTTAAACAAGTAATAAATATAATTAAGAAATAAACAATCGAAAAAGGAGAGTGAGAGAGAGTTACATTGAGGTAACAATGCTCACTGCATTGGCTTTTATCATTTTCATTCTCTGATGAATTAGATTTATTTTCTCTCTGACAAACCAAAAAAATCTAATAAGGATTAATTTATACAACAACAACAAAAAACATCAAATAAATTCAATCTTACATGTTTAATCTCAGGCTGATACGTCTCATGCACACGACAATCAAATATCTGTAAATAAAAAGAAAACTTGTATGATCTTCTTCTTGTTTTGTTTTTTTTTGTGAAATTAAAAAAAAAATGATTAAAAGTTACCAAGCAACGTCGGCAAAAATACGTATCAATAGAATCTTGAAAAGTAAAAGTTGTGCTTTTGGCTTCTCCAACATTCTCTTCACGCTTAAGCTTTAGCTCATTGTATCTTTCCTAATACATATATTATATTTGGAAGTTTAATTATTTCTTACAATTAAGAAGATAGATAAGTTGATCATTACCAATATATCTGAATAATCTATTTCGAGTAACTTGCTGAGAGTGCTCTTCACTATATCATCATCCAAACCATATTTCTCCATAATTTCCCTGAAAATGTTTTCATCATTTTATTAAAAATGTTTGGTTATGAACCGTTCGTTTCAATGTATTCATAAATATTGAAAAATAGTTTCATCACTACATATTATATATAAGAACATATATATATATATATAAGAGAACTAACCATATTAACCGATCCACATCTTCAGAAAATTCATAAATTTCTTTCTTGGTTTCTTCTTTTTCTTTATTGATTTCTTCATTTTCTTTATTGATTTCTTCATTTTCTTTATTGATTTCTTCTTGTTCTTTCTTGATTTCTTCGTCACCTCCTTCATCTTCACTAAATTCTATTGGTTCTCCATTCACATAGTAACTTTGTCTCGTGCCAATTACAGAATCACCTTCATCCATTACTTGATTTCTGCAGTATATGCAATATGAGTAATGTATATTATTTTATGTATACTTGAGTGTTAAGTTAATAAAAAACAAATAAAAGTTGCCTAGCCGCGAAGACATAGGTCATGGATCGAGGTAGCTGCTCAACAAATGGAAGCTTGATGGTTGGTAATGTAACATCATCTTCTAAAATATAATTGTTTTTGTTAGGATCATAAAAAGAGCTATTGAAATGACGAAATGGGCTTTGCATTCTTGAAATAAATAGATTGTTGTCTCTTCCATTATCGTCATCTCCATTGAACCTATTTAAGGCAATCAACTGAAGATGTGAAGCATGAGCAGCCACACTTGGTTTACATCTAAGCTCCAACGTTTTCTGTTATTCAAAATTGATAACTTGTATTTAGTTTTATACTAAATACTAAATGCTTTTTATTTGGATAATAAACTGCTCTAAAGAATTTGATAGTAAATATTCATGAAATTTTTGCAAAATGTATAGTTAGAAGCAACCAAAAATAACTTACACTGATATACTCAAATCTCTCCTTTTCGATTTGCTTTTTGACCTGATTTATGTCTGGTGACAAATCCTCGCCATTCTCCTAAATAAAATAAAATAAATATGTTTTAAAGACCAGACACCAAACAAAACAAAATTTATGTTGGCTTTCATTTCCTGGAAATATTATAGATCAGTGGACAAATAACATAAATATTTTACAAGAAAATTGTCACAAACATATAATTAGTATAGTTATTTACCTTCGTCATTAGCCTTCGTCTTTTATTTTTTATTTTTTTTTGTTTCTAATGTTATCGAAAACGATAACGCATGTAGTTATATGCTGATGAATAATATATATAACAAGGAAAAATAATTTCAAGATATGATACTATACATATAGATCGATGTAATTGGGTTGACACTTAATGTCATCAAGGTCGTTACAATTTATATCCAAAATACTTTCTTTGACCAAAATGTATCCAAGTTCCTCGATTTGTTTTTAAAAAAATCAGATCATATATACGTGTGTAATAATGTTATAATAAGTGGGATAAATGTGTTTTATATATTTCCGTTTTTTTTTTGTTTCTGTGATAATATTCTGATTTTGATTGACAGGTAATAATAACTCAATATTAAAGTTAGTTATAAATCCTTGTCTTTAAAATTGAGAAACTCATGATTACGACTGTTACTGGAGTTGTTCATTTTTCCCTACAGTTTTACAAATCAAAGCTAAGCTCCCATTCACAAATCAAAGAGTTATAATTTCAAATATTTAAATTTGACTCAAAGACCCAAATTAGAGTCTTATGAATCTCGAACACGAAAGCAAATTCTATGATTTTTTTCTTGTGATTAATAATATGAAACATGATGCGACTAAAAACGAAGCCACAGTTGAAGGATACATAACCACAATACAATAAAAAACAGAAGAAACTGATAAATGAAAACGCAAGCAGATGTAAATAGAAACATAGTAGTTGTAGTAAAAACTTAAGCTTGAGGTTTGTCCCACTTGAGTGGCTTGACCACTTCCCAGGTGAAGTCAGGATCATCCCTTCCAAAGTGTCCGTACGCAGCAGTTTTCAAGAACCTTCCATTTCCTCCTCTCTTCAGATCAAGGTTGATTGTCATCATTCCTGGTCTGAAATCGAAGCTCTCCTTCACAATCTTCAGTATCTCCTTGTCTGGAATCAACCCAGTTCCATAAGTGTCTACAAAGACGGACAATGGCTCAGGGACTCCAATCGCGTATGAGACCTGAACTAGAGCCCTACGAGCCATTCCATTAGCCACTACGCTCTTAGCTGCTTGTCTCACAATGTAGGCTCCACTTCTGTCGACCTTAGTTGGGTCTTTGCCTGAGAATGCACCACCTCCATGAGCTCCCCATCCACCATAAGTGTCGATAATGATCTTACGCCCGGTGAGACCAGCATCTCCATGGGGCCCACCGATGACAAACCTGCCTGATGGATTTAAGTGGAAGATGGTTTTCTCATCTAGATACTTCTCTGGGATGACTGGCTTGATGACATGCTCCTTAAGATCACGGGCGATCTCATCATTGGTAACAGTTTCATCATGTTGGGTAGAGATGAGGACAGTGTGGACACGGATTGGGACCATGGCACCCTTATCGTTGTAGTATTCAACAGTGACTTGGGTCTTGCCGTCAGGTCTTAGCCAAGCGCAAGTACCACTCTTTCGAACTTCTGTAAGACGAGCACCAAGCTTGGTGGCAAGAACATGGCTCAGTGGCATTAACTCAGGAGTCTCATCAGTAGCATAACCAAACATGTGGCCTTGGTCACCGGCTCCAATGTCTTCAGGACGTTTGGTAAAGTGACCGTGAACACCTTGGGCAATGTCGGGACTTTGTTGTTCAATGTTGACAAGGACTTTACAGTTGTCAGCATCAAGACCAACATCATCAGAAACAAAACCAATGGCACGACAGGTGTCACGGACAATCTTCTCGTAGTCAACAATAGCTTTGGTAGTGATCTCGCCAAAGACCATGACCATGTTAGTCTTAGAACAGGTCTCACAAGCAACTTTGCTGTCAGGGTCTTGTTCAAGGCAAGCATCGAGGACTGCATCAGAGATCTGGTCACAGAGCTTGTCAGGGTGTCCCTCGTTCACAGACTCAGATGTGAATAGGAAAGTCTCCATTTTGACTACAACATCATAGAAAAAATAAAAATTTGACTAAACCACTGACTACATAATCATGAACGAGAATAGTATAAAACCAATTTTGGAAGAATCATTAGCTCAAGTGAAAAAATTAAAAACACAAAGATCCTAGATCCTACATACCAATTTTTTGAAAATCCCAAATAGCAGATCCAATTACAAAATGATTGAAAACCTAATCGATTGAACTTAGAATAAAACGAAGAAGAGATAACAAAAAAATACCTGCGATGAGAATCGGCGTTCAGATCTCACACAGACTCTATCGAGCCTTTGCCTAAGAACAAGTGTTATAGAAGGAGGACGAGTAAATGAATTAGAACGCTGTGGTTATTTATAGACCTTTGACGGTTTACTTGGTTAACTTAACCACCCATTACTTGGACTTACTTGAATCACACTTTTCCTATAGAATTTTTATTTCAAAAAAAATTATTTTGTTTGTCATTGGTAGAAAGAAAATTCAAGGCGTTTTCAATTCAACCGGCTGGTTTACAGTTGATTACAACTCTTTTTATCCATATGAAATGGTTGAACCGACTGGTCTAAGTTAATTTTAATATGAACAAAATCTAGTTCATTAAAAAGAGATTAGTGACACACATGAGAGTGTAAGGGTAGTGGTAGGTGAGCATTTTAGACGTTTCATTGTGGTTGTTGGAGTTGACGAACAAAAAAAAGTTGGTATTGGTGAGATTAAATGGTGACCGTTGGATTACTTTGGAGTTTGGTGAAGGATACTGACGTGGAAAAAGTATACTGACAAGAATAACATTTTTTCATCCATGTATAAGAGTAACTTAAAATAATACTGATAACGTGTCTTAAAACTATTATAGTATGAAACAGATATACAAAAGCTGTCGATGAAACAAACATCTAAAAGCCGATAGATAACCGAAAAATCTGGTTTATGACTGGATTGTGAAAGTTACCGACAGGTGCCGGTCACTTTGTAACTAACCAGCTTAGAAAGTGACAAAGTGTGGACGTGTTTGTAGCCACTCCTCTTTTGGTAGTGGTTCTGCTTCAGCCTTCAAGGCTTCATTTTGTTATATATTTTTTATAACTAAACAAATTTAGTTTCGACGACAGAAAAAACAAAGTTTAGGTTAAGTTTATTTATTTATTTTCGTTTTTTCCTGTGGTGTTAGCAATCGTCGCAACTTATTCAACCAAATTAGTTGTATTATTTAACCCAAAAAAGAAGACTTACTTAAATTAAATTACATGGTCAAGTTTGAGAACATGTAATCGTGAAAAAAAAATGTTTAGAGTTCAGATATGAAATTATTACTTCGTAGTCTTTGATTTTATTTTTAGTTTTCCAATATTTTAAAAAGTTAATAAATTTGTTTTTCAATTTTTTAAGTTGTTGCTGATTTTTAATTCACACGGTCCAGCAACACCAAAGAGTCCAATGGGCTGATAAAACTTCAAAAAGATGCAGTCCAAGTAAATCCGGTTCGTTTGTAAATGGGCTGATTTTGAAACGAAGATGGGTCCAATAGGCTGAATTTAAAAAATCACAAAAACTATTGCGGTGAGCGTGGATCGAACACGCGACCTTCAGATCTTCAGTCTGACGCTCTCCCAACTGAACTATCCCCGCTACTTGTTATATTTGACTTGTATCAACTATTACTAACTACAATTTGGACAAAGCAAATTTTTAGAGTTCAGTTTCGGTTTTTTTTGTGTGGTTGTGAAGATTTTATCCAAAACAGAAAAAATATATAAAATAAAAAAGAGGCAAAACTGAGAAAGCTTGAATGTTTGTAAGATGAACACGATCAATCAGTTGTCAACAACATGTAAAGTCCCAAATTTGCAGTCACCCATTTGCTTCAATCGTAAACCTTACTCCAATTCTCTCCTTCTTCCTTTGCTTCCAAAGATTTTAAATGGCTTCTCTTACTCTTCTTCCGTTAGTCGTAGATCGAGATTCATCATTCCCAAACGACGATCGTCTGTTTCAATGGAGTGGCAAGACTGCTCGTAACTCTCTTCTCTGTTTCAATTCCACTTTATTATCATTAATTACATGCTTGAATGTCTTGAAATTGAAAAAAATTGAAAATTTACAATACAGAGTGAAGATGGAAGTAGATGTTCCAGTATCAGTAGCTTATAATTTCTATTTGGATCGTGAATCTTTTCCTAAATGGATGCCTTTTATTTCATCAGTAGAGGTATATATTTGATCTTATATTGAAAGCTTATTCCTTCTTTGCTTTAGATTTCTACTTTGATATGTTTAGGTATTGAAAGATAAGCCTGATCTATCACGTTGGTCACTCAAATACAATGCTTTTGGTCAAGATATTAAGTATTCTTGGCTTGCTCGTAATCTACAGGCAAGAACAATATCATTAGAGACCAATGCTCTTCTCTGTTTCTTTAACTTATTGTATGAAACAGTTGTGCTTCTTTGTGTTTGTGGCAGCCTACTCCTAATCAGAAAATACATTGGAGATCTCTTGAAGGTCTACCTAATAAGTAAGTAAACAAGCAAGAGGTGACCATTTATTTATCTATATGAGCCTAATAATATATACTAGAACTTAACTGATGCAGAGGCAGTGTTCGGTTCTTTCCTAAAGGTTCTTCATCGTGCATCGTTGAAGTAAAAGAACACTCCATTCTATTACACATCATATTGGTCTTGTACTAGACTAGAATAATTCTCTCATGCTTTTGATTTTTCTTATAGCTAACTGTATCATATGAAGTCCCTGCGCTGCTAACTCCTGTGGCATCGGTGAGTTACCTTAAAATCTCTATATGTGACAGCTTAAATGTTACTGATTATGACTAACTGTTTTTTAACTATTATCTTTTGATGATTGCCCAATTCAGTTGTTACGGCCTTTTATAGAAAACTTGCTTAGAGGTGGACTTGAAAGATTTGCAACCATTGCCAAAACCACTTGAAAAGGTCAGGTTTTGTATTTTATTAGTCTCTTATTTGACTAAATTATTTTTCACTATCTAAAATCAAGACTTTGCCTTTGCAGGAATATCTGTATGCATCTTTCGGATTCTGAGTTATAAGAACTTATCTTGATATATAAATATAAATATATGATCTGGAAAGTCTCTATGATTAGTGTATGTATGATTAAAGTTGTACAATCATTATTTCTGTAATAATAACACATGTTCTTGTTTAGGTCACCAAGAAAATAAACAAACATAAATCTTTGGTAAGTGATTGAATGAAACCCAAAAATGAACAAATCAAACTAACAAGAGATAAAGTCAATACACTTCAAGTAGATTGTAATAAAAGACTTGTTCAACATCATCCTACGATTAATTTAAACTCGTTTATCCAAGACTTGGAAGCTTTTTTTAAGTAACGAAAATAAAATCTTTGTTTAATACTGTAAATAGTTAACTACTTGTTATTTGTTAATACAAGTGGCCGACAACATGACATTTGATCCGAAAAACCAATCAATCGAAAATTCAATATCAAGCCGAGCATGTTTATAGACTCACTCACTCTCCATCGTTAGATTCAAAATATATGCCTCAAAAATAAATATATCTAACGGTTCCTAATTAAAGGCACTGTACATTCACATCACCTACTTACCTACCAAGAGTATTAAAGTTAACGTATTAAGTCAATACTTTGATGATTAAGTCTTTCTTTATTTCAAAATGTTCTCAAGCACATGTGTCAAGATTACGTCATCATAATGACGTAATACTGGTGACAGTTCTGGAAAGAAGAATATAGAGTAGGGCACAAGTCAATAGTTGTTTTTTTCTTTTTGGTCTTTTCAAAGAAAGTATCGTCACGTCTCATCCTCCTTTAAAAGAAGCTCGTCTGACGAATAGAAATATTTGCACTCTTCACTCTGCATAATCATTTCATTTCGTAAATGTATCCCAGACAATTTAATTTACGTGATTATCCCTTTAGTGCCATGAACAACAAGGAACAAAATGTGGAGATTAAGGAGATGAAAAGGATCCAAGAAAGAGAAGACGAAGAAGAAGAAGATGAGAAGATTGAGACGTTCTTTAAACTTATCAAAAACTATCAAGAAGCACGAAAACGAAGACGAGATGAGTTAGCTGAAATTTCCGGTGAAGCTAGGAAGAAACTAAACAGCGGAGAGAGGTCTGGTGTTGTAGTTCCGGCGTTTAAGCCGGAGGATTTCTATCAAGGTCGTTTGGATTTGAAGGCATCGATGACGAATGTTTCAGATCAGAAGGAAGATGAAGGAGGGAAGACAAAAGAAGACAAGGATTTAGATCTTACTCTTGCATTGTAGTAAATTAATCTCTTTTTAACTTTGTTTGTTTCAGATTTCACTTTAGGATTGTGACTAATAAATATTTTATCTAAACCCAAAAGTGCGTCCGCTTAAAAATAAACCCAATTATGAAATAAGCTCAAATATCATAAGAAACTTTGCAGTTGTTATATCTATACAATATATATCTTACAAATTTTAATTTTAATTTTAATTCATCGAGATGAATCACGATTTATATTTAGATACTAAGTAGGTCAATTCTCTTAAATACCATTAAATTTAGTTTATATTGCATAAATACCATTAGAATTGATTTAGAACAAAATTATCATTTAACAATTTAATTAAATTAGAAATTAAATTTTATTTTAGTAAAATTATATAAAAGCTAAACGATAAATACTAAACTCAAACACTATATACTAAACCTAAATTTTAAATATTAAATTCTAATATGTAAACCTTAAATACTAAATTCAAATATTAAATATTAAATCATAACAATAAATATTAAACTCTAACCCCTAAATAATAAATAATAAACTCAAAACGTTAGATATTAAACTTTAATGTTAAATGAAAATATATATTTTTTATAAAAAATATAATTTTTAATAAAAATAAATTTTAATTAAAAATGGTATTTATGTTCAATTAAAAAATTAATATATTTTATTTGTTCAAGGTGTCAGAAAAAATTACTCTACTAATTAAAGGAGATAAAATATGATCTCTGAAGATTGCAACTTTACTATATATAATTTATTTATTTACTTTTAAAAAAAAACTTAATTATATAACTTAAAACTATTTTTTCTTAGTAAATCTTACAAACAAAAAGGCTTTTAGATATCCCATTCTATGTCAACCGCTATCCTGAAGAAGACTTAGCGTTGATGGGCAAAAGTCAATGAGTTGAGGATTCTTCGGATTTTAAATCAGACTAACACAACTAACTCTTCAACTCTTTAAGATATACTATACTCTTGACTTCAAAACTCATTTATCGAACTCCAAAACCAATTGACATTCTTCACATGTCTTCTAAACATTGAGCATGTAATGTATAACAGATACAAGGAAATCTACTAGGACAATGTGGTTGTTCTTGTGTATGGAAACAATCATTAAGTTTCTAGTGTTATGTCTGTGTCTGAGATCAGTAAATAGCTTGACCTTGCTTCTCTTCGTCAAAAAAAAAAAAAAACAGATTATTGTCATCAATAATCGGGAAAAAAACCCGACTTGTCTATGGTGTCTGATAAATTTAAATTTTGTTACATGAGTTTAGTGACTACTCGAAGTCTCAACTTTGATTTTAAGCCCATATAATGGAAATGGCCCAATAAGTCCCAAGTGAATCGATTGTTTTGATAAATTACTTGTCAATAATTACCTTCCAAAATTTACTTGTTCCAACCATCTGAAAATTTTAAATTAATATACGATTTCTTATAAAGATTTCTATGTAAGAATGATCACAAAATACTATAATATGTATATACTAGAAAAATAACACATGTAAATAGATATTTTCCTTTCCGTTGTTTTACATCTGAATTGAGTAGCTGATACATTAGACTAACAAAACTCAATTTTCTTATATTTCATCTAAAACCTTTACATTTCACATATATACTGTATTTTTATATAACAAACCAATAATGGACTTTTATTTTCCAACAAAAAAAATCATCTAAACTTTAACAGATATTAATAATTATAAAGTCTTAAAGAACTCGAGACGAGGAACACCTAAGCGGAGAGAGTATGTAGCTTTTTTGTAGTCACCCCATGTGAATGTATTATATCTTCGTGGATTTTCTGGCGACACCATTTCCGGTAACGCTGATATTTTGGCTTCTAACGGTGGTGCCGCAAAATACATCGCCGACATACGAGGCTTTTTCGCTATATTTGCTAATACTCTATGCCTCACGCTTGTAAATCTCCCATTCGTCAATGCCTATTTTTAGACATTAATTTCTTAATTAATTAATAGAGCATAATTTAATTATTAAGCAATTTCTTAATGATCTGATGATATTAATTGTTAATTTAATTACCTGGAGACAGTCACCGACCAATACGAAGAAGCATGTAGGGTCAGATGGAATAGGGACCCACAAGCCGTCACGTGAGCAAATTTCAAGTCCATCTACGTCGTTGGATCTTAACACAGTCAAAATCTGAGGGTCAGAATGCTCCCCGAAGCCTATTTGGCTAACGCCTTTTAAAGCGTACGGTGCTGGTGGATAGTGATTCAAACGTAGGATTGAATCACTACGAATGTCTCTAATCAGCTCGCTCACTTCGCTAGATCTTTTACCCCATAAATTTTCGACCGTTAGATCAATGATCTCACATGCCAAATCTTTGACCTCGCTTATGTAATCATTCGTCGCCGAGCTACAGAAGAGAAACAACACGTGACACTGGGTTAACACGTTCAACAATTGACTTTGACAGAGACAAATTGTTTGACTGAATTTCAAATTTACGATAAATACCAATCACAATAACACATGAGAACAAAAAGACAAAGTTTATGTTCAGAGGAATGTTCGAAAACGTGGACCCTACGATTCCTTCTTTACAACATGACATTTCCTATAACAGGTCAAATCTTTGATTCAGTGACGTTACGGATCTTGATTCATTGACGTCTCAAAGTGTTTTTTGTGTTCATGCACAATATCCCATTAATTGACCAAGTCTATTTAATTATTATATTCCAAAATGTGACAAGCGTGTATGTATAATCTGAATTTTAAAATAATTATAAGTTTACTAATATGGAGCCCATTATTGATAAATATAAAGTTCGATTTCCACCAAGAATTTGGTATTATATAATTTAGAAGATAGCTTGTTACACCAAATCAAGAAAAAGTCAGAAAATAATTTGGTTTAAACAATAATCATGTCGCAGTCAAGGTTGCAAAAGCACTTTCATATATTTGATATTTTTATATAAATCTAGAAAAAAATGGCTGGCGGCATCCTAATACTCATAATTCTAAAAATACATTGTATGATTTTGCAAAAATAATTTTTTTTTAATTTTAATGCAATAAAAAAATTTCAAAAAAATATATGTTAAAGACACAAATTAACAAGATGTGTAAGTATGTGAAATATATTAACGTACCTGAACCTGAAGGGATCATCATGTGATATAGTTTCAGATTTATCAGCAACAGATGTTGGGTTTGCGTGGAGAAGAAGATACTCTATCTCACCCAAGTCTCCGTTAAAACCTACGTTCTTGCATCCGTAACCGAACGGACTCGCCGGACCAGCTCGTAGCTTTTCCGATTCCGGTTTTTTGAAGAACTCTTCACCTTCATGCTCGAATCTCGATATAATCTCCGGTTTAACTCCGTGATTTATCACCTTGAAAAACCCATTTACCTCGCAAGCTTTTACGATCTTCTCAGACAGTTTTGACCGCTCGTTCAAAGAGAAATCGATCACCGGAAAGTTATATTCGTGTGAGAAGTTCGTCTTCATTAATGATGAGGATGGCAAAACCATGTTTTTTAATTCTTCAAACAAAACTAATATAGATAATTTAGAGTAATTAATTATTAGTAAAGTAAAATCAGTAGATTTTGAATCTGAATATGAGGGACTACTATGTATATATAGTGCATGGAAAGAGATGAAAGGTTGATTTTTTTTTATAAATAAATATTTTATTTAAAATCATTCAGAATTTATATATTATAATAAAATCTCTATAAATTAATGCTGATAAAGAATTAAAGGCGATATTATGACATCTTTCAAACAAGATACGCGTATGGAAGCAATTATAACGTATAGAACTCTTTACAACTTTTAGATGCATAATGCAGATCAAGAAAACAACAGTAGAAGTGTTTGATGCAATAAAAAATTAGGGGTAAGCTCCAACTATATTCAAACTTTAATAAAAGATAAACAACACTAAAATCATATTTTACTAAATTGATTTAATTATATATGCTTATAATTATTATATATGTATAAGATTTATAATTATTAATTTATAATATTATTGGGACTATATTTTTACATGGGACTTTCAAAAAAATTATTATCTTATTATCTTATCGAATTTTGATATTTTTTATATTGGCCTAAATCGGGACCGAAAAATTTTATTAATTTATCGTGTTTATTAATTTATCGAGTATTAATTTAAAGAGGTTTTACTGTATNGGGACTTTCAAAAAAATTATTATCTTATTATCTTATCGAATTTTGATATTTTTTATATTGGCCTAAATCGGGACCGAAAAATTTTATTAATTTATCGTGTTTATTAATTTATCGAGTATTAATTTAAAGAGGTTTTACTGTATATTACTACGGTTTCTGGACATGCCATCAATGGGGAAGGGTCCAGTTTTTAAAAACAAATTTATTGCCATTATAATAAATAACCTCCAACAAATGGGTTTTTTGTAGTAATATTTTATCATAAAATTATGCAAATTTCAGCCTAGCCATTTTCAAATTAGGTCAACATAGACAATGATTATTAGATTATTTGTTTTATTTGTTATTATTGCAGAGCCTTGTTATAATTAAAATCTGGTGGTTTGAAATTTGGTGATAAGAAAATGAGGAGTAGATGTTGATGTTCAACTTTAAAATAAAAAAATAATAAAAGATGGAGCACTTATTGCCTGAAATTCCGTGTTTGGTTAGTCATAAGACTCGCGTATATTTAATAATGATGTTGACTAAATTTATTTAATGAATAAAAAAGTATATAGTTTATCCATTATTGTGATTGTCAACAGGATTCCAATCTTAAATATTCTCTACTGATAAATTTGGCAAATAAATTTCTTTATTTACCAAAAAAAAAAAAAATTTGGGAAATATTAATAAAGTTTAAGTTTATTGGAATATGAATGATATATATGACTTATAAGGATTGGTAAACATATTTTAGAAAGAAAAATAAAAATAAAAACTATTCTGCAAATGTGAATTATGTTTTAGATTTGACAAATAAAAATATTTCGTGCTTGGGAAAAAGAAAACCGAACACCAACAAAATGTATTGCATGTCAATATATATTATATCTTCACAAAAAAATAAATATTAATTTATTTTCATTGTGGAGAGGAAGATGCTAGAAGAGGCGCGTGGAAAAGAACCCACAAGGAAGTAGGAAAGGTGAGGATGGGCCAGGTGTTAACAGAGCTGATATGTCGGCACCTTAGTAGAGTGAAGACTTTTTCAAAGCCCATATTCTTTCTATTATTTCCTCAACTCTCTCGGCCAACACCTACTGGCTACTACCTACAGATCCACTCTATATATCACTTTCAAAAATGATTATTTCCTTCGTCGTTTTTTTTGTTTATTGGCAATAATCGATTGATACGTAAATATTGGTTTAATCATCTATCTAATAAATCAGCGGTTTACTTGTGTTATTTTGATGTTAGTTAGGTTTATAATAATATGAGAAAAAACATCTAAACTAAGAGATGTCAAACATCTCAGGTTCTGGTATTGATTTGATTATTTATGTCATCGAAGTGCAGTTACTATTTCGGTCAATCACTTTTTTAGAAGCGTGTTTGGGCTGAAGTACTAGTAATAGAATGGTTGACCTACCGAAAAGTGATTGTCGGTAATATGTAAGTGAGGTCAACGGATATAAAATATCATGTGGTGATTTGTAGAAACAGTAAGCATAGAGAAAACGTGTAAGCCTATGGGTTTAGAGAAGGCAAGGGGTCGTCCACGAATTTAGAAGGGACATTGTTGTGCTCACAAACGGTGGCGGTCGAGGTATTACAAGATGAATAGATACATTGGATTAGATTCATTTCAAAAATATTCAAGATATAAAATATAAAAACAAGTATGAGAGAAAAGTTTATAAAGAGAGGATGGATCAACAAAACATGGCATATAGTAATCCAACATTTTCCTTTAAAATTTATGTCAATATCCGTCTCTGAATGAAACATACATACGCTTGTCGAATCTAACTCTATCATTTTAAAACTCTGGTGAGCATTAGTTAAATACATATATATACACATATTTTAAATCAATTATATGAGTTTAAAGGTAGAAACTTGATACCCAACTCCCAGAGAAATCAATCTTTTTAATTTTACTTACCTGCAAATTATACTCTCATACACACAAAAAGAAGTTGTTTTAGTTTTTCTCGGCCCGGCCCATCACCAAAGGTCCACAGAATTATCTTGAATTGTACAAATGGATAACTCGCAAACACAATTGAATACTTGTTGGACAACGATGAGTTGTTAAGTAAATTTTTTGACTTGTAAGACATTTTTTATTTAGCTAAATCAAAACAACTATACTCTATTTATTGTCTACATATGTACTTATATCTGTTTCCTTTCTCTGAGTGATACTGAATCGAGACAACAATGGATAATGGAATTATCAATGGTTGAGTTTTTTTTTTTTTTTTCTGAAAAACATTATATATGCATATATTATATACTCCATATGGAAACACTACATATATTCATATACCGATAAAAGAATATTTTAATCCGCAATCCAATGGAATTAATTAGACAATCAAAGATTGAAAAAGCATTAAACCGAGTTAGGTGGGAAGATGTGTAGGTTTTGACACAAACTCTCACCAGACAGTGATCGCCATGAGGTCCCACTCATTATCTCTTCTTCTTCTTCTTTCTTCAAATGATGAAAACATAAAACTGATCCTTTCATCTATAAGTCGTTATCGATCGTTACGTCCTAAGTTACTCTAAGATCGTTATCTTTGATTTGGACTTATATTTGATTATATTATATCTTCCAATATTTTTCCTAACTAATGTCTTTAAACTTGTAATTTGTAATGACTAATTACTTCGAAGAGAAAAACATGATACTTATAACATTATTTTAGGTCGAAAGTAGCAATGGAATATATAATTGCATAAAATGATTTTTTTTAATTTTGACGATAAATGTACGGCTAGACAGTTCGATATCAATAATACATATACTGAATGGCCAAGACTATGAGTGTTCCAGTTCTGGTGCTTCAGTCAAATCAATGTCTTCAATTACAAAGTAGCCTTTTAAACGAATATATATTACTAAAAATAGTTATTTACTGATAAATTTTATATCTTGTCCATTGCCTTTTCCATCATCTTATATTATAATTTTTATATATATATTTTACATGTTATAAATGACGATGTCAACCCATTCAGTTGTTTATGATTTAAAACCAAGAAATAAAAAATAAAATAAAAAAACTTAAGATATCTTCATTTAAACTTCTTTTTTTGTCTGTTAAACAAATGATTTCTTAATAGCCATCAATATGTCTACCTATCTGCTTAAGAAAATGTAGAATAAAAACTAGAGGAACTAGATATAATGATGTGACTTTGCCAATTTTGTTAATCAGGAGGATGAAAATAATAAAACGGATAAATAAGTTTTATTATATGAAAATTTAAATATACTTAGGACCTTATTTTATAGGAAATACAGGGAATATATTTACATCAAACACACAAAAAGATTATGAACACATAGAAAATAATCTTATAAACAATATGAAGCATTAATTAAAAGATAAGTACTGCTGAAGATTATTTATTTCTTGTTGACAACTCCATTGTTTCCGGCCAAGACCCAATACTTATCTCTTCTCGTGAGGTTAGTGCACTCGAACCCCAACGAATTACCGATCACATGTTGCACGTGATTAGCCACCTCGAACTTAGATGTTCCATCATCTGGTTCTTGACACGTTGTCAAAGCCAAACCACTCCTAGAGATAGGTTCAAGCAACTGGACTGAGTAGCAAGGGTAAGGATCCATGAGGAGGAAAATAGGATCAAAGGCCTTAAAACCACTAGCCGTCGTGCCATGGAAGAAAGACACGTGCGAGTCAATAGCAACCGGTACGATGACGTCACTAACCTCAGAGAAAAGTGGACTAAACCGAAGCAAGTAAGGCTCTCTACACGTAGTTCCTTCGGGACACACCACGACATCTCCTTGGTCCAACAATTTTTTCAAGGTATTACCATCTTTAACTCGATCACGTGTTAATCTAACGGTCTTAATCGGAGCTAGAAGTTCAGATAATCTGCTTAGACTATACGTAACGGCTTTGATATTTTTCTCTCTTAGAGCATATGAAATATAAAGTGGGTCTATTAATGTTCTATGATTACACACATATAGACAACCTTTTTTTTGGTCGGGCGAAATTAAGTCGTTGTGGTTGTGGTCGGTGAGGGTAAGGCGGAGACCGGAGAAGGCGAGGAAAGGAATGGCTATGGAGAATGGGAAGTTTACGCCGACGAAGATCCTAGCGGTGACTAAAACGGTAGCAAATGGTGCCCACATGAATAGTGTGAAGGTATTTAAAAGTGTTGGCTTAATGGCTAAACGACCATCGTGAAAAATCAATGGTTTAGGGTATTGATCTCTTGGTAACGTTTTCCAACTTTTCTTGTCTGAGCGTCGCACAAAGTAAATCTCCTGTTACGAAGAAAAAAAATATATAAGTTCACATAGTTAAAACCTGAAGATACAAAATTAAAAATTACTTTAAAAATCAGATATTTAAAAATAACGTAACAATAAAGGTTTGTCTTTATTGGTCTCCCAACGAAAATACAGTTACGTCTGTTTTTAGTAATACTACTATTAAGTGTTGGGTCCATACACCTTTTTTAGAACTATCAAAACCTTCTGAAAATAACACTTTGGACAACATATGATAATATACCTGGCAAATCTGAGAGAAGAGAGATCGGTGACGTTTCATATTAAAGGAAGTGATACCAATGACAGGAACACTTGTTAATCTTTCTTCTTGAACCAATTTTTCAAAAGCAAAATCATGTTTCTTCTTGTCTTCCATGATGCCTAAGTAGTAACCACCCACCATTTTCATCTCTCTCCCAATGACAACATCAATCTCTAAGTAATCTCTCAAGAACCCATCAATCATTACTTGTGGCAAATCACTCACACCAACTCTTTTGTTTCCTCTCTTCAAAACCTCGAACATCTCAAGCCCAACATCTTCTAGAAAGTACTTAGGCAAAACTGATTTCCCGGCTCGAAATCTCTCCTTTTTAACCCCAAAGAAGCTCAACATCACCATCATCTTCAAGCCCATTTCGTAGCTCATCAAGATTATTAGTGGATAAAAAATGAAGAGGATAAATGACCTTAAAATACCTCCGACTTCAAAAGCTACAAGCAGGAAGTAAGGGAATAAGGAGCTTGATTTGAGTAGAGCTCCTTCGACGTTAAAGATCAAAGTGTGATGAGATAGGTCATGGTCAATATGGAAGCCGTGAGAAGGGTATTTTTGTTTAGGGCTACGATGAAACCAACGATGGAGAATGAAAAACCGGTGAAAAAATAAGACAAGATCTTGAAGAATCGATATCTTACTACTTGACATGGCTATGAACCCTTTTTTGCACTATTTTACTATGTAAGATTGTGTCAGTGGATTCTAGACTGTGCATGTCGAGAGAAACAGAAGAGGATGCGATTTATATAACGAGACGATGACAATAATATCCTTTGAATGTGTTTGGTATTTACAAGGAATGCCATCAGTGTGTAGACCCGTACAGCTTGCATGATTATAATTAATGATATGCATGTTAATAACTGAGTGGTATGAGTACGCGTCCATATTTAGTTAGTCTAAGTTAATGGTGTTGTTTTTCTTCACTTCTTCTTAATCATTTATAACGAAAAATCTATTTTACATGTCTAATACGTATGTAGGGGATATATAAAATACAACGTTTTGAAAAGATTAAAGCAAATTTTCGAAGATTATAGATAGGGCTGGACATTCGGATAAACGGATCGGGTTTGGGTAAAATCTATTCAAGTTTCGGTATATCGGATTTAGGAGTTTAATACCCAATGGAATAATTTTGTCGGGTTCGGATCGGATTCGGGTACGGATCGGTTTCGGGTGAAAAAATATTAAAAAAAAGAAAAAATTATTAAATATAAAAAATATTAACTAAAATTTCACAAATATAACTCAATTTTTTAGAATAATTTATATATATAATTAGATTTCGGGTTTTAACCGACGGATTCGGGTACGCGTTTTCGGGTTTAAGAGTATACCATCCAATAAAATAATTTTCCAGATTCGGATAGTATTTTTTAAATCGGATTCGAATTGGGTACTTCGGGTTTTGGTTATTTTGCCCAACCCTAATTATAGTTTTCCAGTATATAATAGGTAACCATCATAGAAAGTCGTTAGTTTTATTAATACGTTTCATTTCCTATAAGTCGGCTATTATGATAGAGCCACTTTATTACGTCACTCATTATTTTAAAAATGATTTTCTTTCTGTTTCATACTAATATATTATTACTAAAAATTTGGTGTGTTTATTTTTAATTAATATTATATATTTATTTTATTTAGTGGTACATACATTAAAATAATAAGAACTAAACTGAAATTTAATGAAATATAAACAACAAATAAATAAAATTTTAAAACCTAAAATAACATGTAAAATGAAAGGGAGGAATTAGACAAGAACTCTGTGTATGTTATTAAAAAGAAGCTACATATGGGATCCGTTTAATGTTGTTAACTATTCTCTCCGATTTATTGTGTGTCAGATAAGATAATTGATTAAAAAAAAACTGCATGTTGTTTTTTAATTCTAAGCTTCTAGCTTTCCAATTACACGAAAACCAATCACTGAACTTGTACTGTTTTAGAATTATTAATAAAAAATATTTTGCATAAGACACAACTATAATCTCCTCTTGAAATAAATAAATATTTGGGCAAGTGTCAAGACGGCCGACTTCAATCATGTCATTTCGGCTTCCACGATCTACGTGTGTTGGAAAATTCTAGAATTTTTATCTTTTGTTTGCTCCTTGATAGTGCCATGTTCTGATGTATTTTGTTTCTTTCTATGTATCAATGAAGTTGATATTAAGAAAAATGACATGCATAATACTGTTCATTCTAATTTTTAGAAAACGAAATGTCCATTCACGTACTGATTTTACCAACAAAAAAAACTTATATAGGACGTACTAATTAAGTAACTTATTAAAGTACATTAATAATAGTATTAACTATTAACTATGGCTGTTTGAGGACATTATATTATATATATATATATGAGAAACAAGGTTAAAGATATATTAGCTAGAGATCAGCATGAAACAAAATAAAAAAAAAGATACGCCGTATTTATGACGCAAATATTAAACGTGTCTACAAACTGTAAGAACATAGAAATCAAATGCATACCAAAATAATCAACGAGGTGGGACATAAACCAAAATAATATATATATACTCTCCAAAATAATCACAAATAATCCCTACTATGTTCACACTAAAGGTTGATGGATCTGGGTGATTTTAAAAGCAAAATTAATTCCTTTCCAACTTGGGAGACAGATATTAACGAATAGGATTCTGTAAATTTACGTACATGAGTAATGAAATAATGAAACCGGTTGTGAGTTTACTATTACAAGATGTAATTAAGGTGTTGTTGTGCAATCAATTAACCAATTATATAACTTACTTAGTTCAGAAACTTAAGTCAAATGGAAAACTAGACACCAATATTTGTGTTCTCTTTAAGATGATCTTGACCTATTTTGACTGATGTAAGGGATGATATTTCCCATGATTCACTAGTTAGAGTAGCAATCATAATTTTATGCATATTAACATATTATCCTATTACCACTGTAGAATAATAAAATATTAAAATATTTTTTCTACCCAAAGTCAAAGAATCACCGAGGTCTTCGTGGCGACTACTTTGTGGTCGTTCTGAACTGTCAATTTTTTATTTATTAATTTCTTATTATCTAATAAAAGTCTTATCAAGGAGTCAATTCGTAACAATCTCTTTACCAAATTTCTCATATAATATAAAATATTATAAATTTCCGAAAAGGTAAATTTTTTATGGATATGGATATCTACCACTAATCATGCTCTCATATCAATAAGAATAGTATAAACGAAAACATGTCGGCTGTTATTTAAATATTATATATATAGAATACAAGTCTGCTTATAGTTTTGAGAAAAAGAAAACATTTAAATTAATCAAAAGTCTTGCTAATTTGAATTTTGAGGATTAAACAAACAATAGTTCTATTCCTCATTTAATTTAAAATATTAAACCTAAAAATGTTATATATTAAAACGTGTTGGTTGCATTCCATAAATAGTACAACCACAAAATCCTTATGTGGGTTGCAATATGTTGCAGGTGCAGATATACCAGCCACATAATTGATTTTATTAATTAAAAATAAAATTCATAATACAAGTAGAAAAATTAAGGCTTTTAAATGTAGAATTAATTTGAGTGCATGTTTTTAGATGTCTACATAGTTTTAGACTAAAAACGTTGCATAATCCAATTGGGAGGGACATCATTTTCATAATTTTGGACATATTGTTTTTGTGGCGTGAAACACAACTAAAGTTTTTAATGATAAGGTCTACATAATAAACATCACTTTTATTTCTAAATAATTAAAACAAAGGACCCGGTTGCTAGTTGATAATTGATGGTTGTTCGTCATGAATTGTATCATTATTGTTTTGTCATGCATGGAGACAAGAGAATGAACAAAACTTCAACTAGTTTTGAGTCAAAACCATATAGAGAACTCATCTGGTGAAGTCCCTCGAGAACTCTTCTTCTGCACATGAAACTTGCTTCCTTCTGTACCTCAAGTTCATATAAACAGTTGTGTTTTAGAAAGTGTCTTCTTGGATTTAACAATAAGACAGTTATAATAACTGTTATTTTTCTAAACCTACGTGAATGATGTGGTAGGGCTAGGATCGATTTGGCTTAAAGATAGAAACTAGTGGATCTGTCACTCCATTGTAAGCCATAAATATTATAATTATGTTTTATCTTACAAAAACAAACATATATAACATAATTAGTATTAACAAATGCATATAAAATATATAGTAGTGAATCAATTTAGTGTTTGATTATTCATATAAATATACTCTGAAATCTCTAGCACCTTCAGTTCTTGACATGAACATAAACAACGTAATAACTCCTCCTCTTGATTCACCTTCTTCCTCTGCTTGATTTTGTTCTTCTTAGAGATGCAAGCGAATGCATCTCCATATCTATTTGTTAGTCTGTGCATCATCATCAAAAGCATCATAATCGTCATAGTCGTTAGTTGACACCCATAACCATATATCAGCCATTACTTTACATTTGTTCATGGGCTTCTCTAAACTCGTCATAAATAGAAAATAGAATATGAATGATTTCGTTACATATATAAGCCCATTAAACAATACTTCGCGAACAAATATTAAAAAGTAAATTTTTTTTTTTTTTGTTTTGCGTTGACAAAAATAAAAATAGTAATACAACGTGATAAGCAACTTGATTTATCTTATGCTTGTGCTTATTTTATGACCATAAAGTCCCTGTAAGAAATAATTGATGTCGCCTGTGGTACGAACCGTGTGACGAGAGCACCGACACTGTCCGAAACGCGGTTCTCTTCTCCAATTAGTCCTGCGAAAGTAGGCTTTAACCAGCGGGTTCGCGGGTTTTTACCCGCTGTGGGGCGGGNTATTTGAACAAAAATATTTTATGAGTTTCATATTTTTTTTGCGTATTTTTACAAGTTTTACTAGTTTTAGAAAATTTTTAAATGATTTAATAAAAAAAATTAAAATAATTAAATTTAGCGGGTTGCAGGTTGGACCGCGGATTTTGCGGGTACGGATTTGATTTTAAACTTTTTTGCTTATGCGGGGCAGGTTCGGGTAGATGATTTTTTTTCAAAAATCCGCAGGTTGCGGGTTGCAGATCGACCCGCTTCCCAGCACTATCTCCAATCATTAATAATCCCTCTTCCCTGCAATATCTTAATTTCTTTTTATCATAAATCATTAAAATGGTCGACCTAATATTATCAGTATTTATGAATAGCCTTTACAAAAATATACTATTAAACATTTGAATATTTACTATTAAACACTAAAGAAACTTCAACAAATGTCCATTGAATTTACGAAGAGATTGCATAGTCTTTGGCACTTTGCGAATGAAATTACATGGACCTTACAATGGGCTTGCTCGGTGTTTTGCTATGAGAATTTTGTGGCGTAGAATAACAAACCATTGGTTATTTGGTTCACGTAGACTGAGACATAATTAAATTAATAAATCAATACTGCCAAAAAAGAAAAGGAAATTATAAAATCTCTGAAAATATCTCTTCGGAATTCGAAAGAAGCTTGAGAAAACCCAAATGCAAAGCCATCAGAATCGAAGTAGACTCAGCTTAATCCTACGGTCCAGATTCATCCCTTCTTTATCATCACCACTTTCTATAATCGTCGTTTTCGCTGCCGTTCCTCTTCCGATCTACCTTTCCGGTCTACTCTCATCTTTCTCCGGTAGAACAAACAACAAACCCGTTTCTTCAGTTATGGTGCGTCACTCTTCTTCGTTCTCGAGTTTATGCTTCTCTTTTTTATTTATTTTGAAAAATCTGAAGAAGATTATTTATCGTCTCTCAATTGTGAATGATTGTGCAGAGACTAAACTCGAACTTAGCATCACCGAATATTTCTTGTACCACTTTCAATATCTTAGCTCCGATTTATAAACGAGTTGATCAACAGGTTTGTTTGATTTCTCCATTTTCTATTGATTCCGTAACGGAATTTCACATTTCGATGACATTGATTGATTAATCGTATGATCGATAATTACAGAATCAAACTATTCGGGAGAGTGATTTTGGCGTGCTTTGGTTTGATAGGAATCAGAGGATTTTAGATTTGTTAATCCATGAACGTTCTTCAGTTATCTGTCTTCAGGTAAAATCCCATTTTTAAAAAGTCAACTTGACTTTTTTAGCTCAACTCTTTAGCAATTGTCACTGTTTTCATAGGAAGTTTGGATTGAGAATGAGGAACTGGTGAAGATGTACCACCACAGACTTGGCTCTGCAGGCTATACTATTTTCGACTTGGCTAGAACAAATGGTCGCGGTGATGGTATGATTCTTCTTCTTCTTCTTCTTCTTGATATGTGTCATTTATGGACCTGAGAAACATGTCTTTCTTTGTTATAGGTCTTTTAACTGCCATCCATAAGGACTACTTTAAAATTGTAAATTACCGGCAGCTTCTCTTTAACGATTTTGGAGATCGTGTTGCTCAGCTTTTACATGTCAAATCACTTGTTCCCTTTCCCCTTAATGGGAACCAAGATGTTCAACAAGAAGTTATTATAGTCAACACTCACCTCTTGTTTCCTCATGACTCTAGTTTGTCTATTGTAAGATTGCATCAGGTTTGTCATCCTTTGCTGAGTGAGTCCCTCCCTTTAGATCTTGTTGATAGTTTAATAACAGGTTTATCTCTTCCAGGTTTACAAAATTCTTGAATATCTGGAAGCTTATCTTAAGGAAAATAAACTTAATCACATCCCCATTATTCTCTGCGGGTTTGCTTTCTGGTTTTTAGAGACTCGAGATTATGTTCCTTCACCAGTACAATGTAATCACAAGAATTTTGAATTCTGCTTATTTCAGTGACTGGAATGGAAGCAAACGAGGGCATGTCTACAAATTTTTGAGATCTCAAGGGTTTATATCATCATACGATGATGCTCACCAGTATACCGACAGTGATGCTCATAGGGTATAACTTTTTTCTCCAGCCTCTCTGTGTTAGCAAAACTCGGATCATGTTGTTAAAAGACACATCCTTATATCTGTCTTTCTTCTTCCTTTTTGTATTCAGTGGGTTAGCCACAGAAACCACAGGGGAAACATATGTGGAGTTGATTTCATATGGCTCTGTAACCCTAGCAATTCAAGAAAACCATTGAGAACAAGTTGGGTGGAAGCTGTTTTCAGCATTATCAAGGTGAGATCTACTGAAACTAGGATATAAATCTCATAATTACCATACCACGTTTGTTTAATTCTGTTTTCTCTTGATGGTTCTTATAGTATCAACTCCACAAAGCTTCCATAGCCGAGGACGATGCTTTTACTTTTCTTGGGGGAAATAATCACAGTGATTCACTAACCTACCCTGACTTTTGCCAAGCACTTCAAAAGGTAAATTCAGTTTGTTAAGAGATAAGCTTTGTGAGATTTCACTTATCATAACAATCGATAAGGATTGCAATATGTTCAACGAAGACTTTGAGTGTTTATAATGAGCATAAAAGATTTCATATTATGGCAGGTAAATCTAACGGGTATGCCACATGGACTCAGCTTCCAAGAGACAAAAGAGCTATGGGTTCGAGCTGATCTTGATGGAAACGGTGTCTTTGACTATGAAGAACTCAAGGTAAATTGATATAAATCAATTGGCGGAAAACTGAAATCACTATTCACTAACCTATAAAATAAAAGGTCTGAGTATAAACTAATCATGCATTGTTATGTTATGTCAGAAAATTTGGAACACGACGGTGGTGAAGGAACCTGGAAACTGCAAAGAGAGTGTAAAGGAGAGTAAGAAAGTTGAAGGAGAAGAAGCAATTGGATTGAAAGTAAATAAAGCGGTTTTGTTTCCGCAAGAAGCAGAGAGAGGATTGTGGCCAGAGAATTACAATCTATCCGATCATGCTTGTCTCACCGTTCAATTCTCTCCGGTCAAAATGCTTTGTAGCTAAGTTTTTTTTTATGTATTTGTAAATGTGAAGAAGCAGAGAAGTTGAGATTTGCAGTAACAAGTTTACAAACCTTTGTAGTTTGTATAGTTTTCCAGATAAGATCCTGAACCTTTATTGATTGAATTGATTTTTAGTAACTAGATGGAATTTTTATATTGTGATCATTTTTGTTATTATTACATAAATAAAATAAGCACTTTATATACCCATAATGTCTGAAACATCAAAGAGCGACACCCAAGTCACTTGAATGGTTGTTGTTTTTTCTCTATAAAGTCGACAAGCTTTTAAATATTAACTTATTTGAAACGGGCTTCTGAAAGCTGAAACGACAGTGGTTTGGTTATTTAGGAATCGGGTAAGCCTCTGTCTCTTCTAGAGTCACAGGCTTGCATCTTCTACTAGCCAAGTTTTTCTTCCCATGTCATTTAAGTCTCGTTGTCTTCCTCTGGCCACGTTCATGTCTTGAGTTTGATTTGAGTTTCTTCTTCCTCCTTGGTATTAACACCCTGAGTCTATGATGGAGTTCGTCGTGGTGAGTCCTTTTCAATTTCTGACTTTGATTCCTATTTTATAAACTGAAGTTTTAACTTTATTCTTCAAAATTTCTCTTATGGGTCAATTTTTGCTGAACTTTGTTATCCTGAATATTTTTTCTCAAACAGAGACGATTGGAGATTTATGTTAGGGCTTAGAAGATTGATGCTTTTCGAATCACTGATTAGAAGATCCAGAGATTCTCATTTAGAAAATGGCAATGGCACCAGTAATAAAGCTGGTATTAGGGTCAATAGCATTTGGCATATTCTGGGTATTAGCAGTGTTTTCTTCTGTACCATTCCTACCAATTGGTAGAACAGCTGGTTCTCTATTTGGTGCTATGCTTATGGTTATCTTCCAAGTCATTACCCCTGAACAAGCTTATGCTGCTATTGATCTCCCTATCCTTGGTCTTCTCTTTGGTACTATGGTTGTTAGTATTTATCTTGAAAGAGCTGATATGTTCAAATACTTAGGTACTTTGCTTTCTTGGAGAAGCAATGGACCTAAAGATTTGCTATGTCGAGTCTCTCTTGTTTCTGCTGTTTCAAGTGCTCTTTTCACTAATGATACTTGTTGTGTTGTTTTAACTGAGTTTGTCTTGAAGATTGCTAGGCAAAAGAATCTCCCGCCTCATCCTTTTCTGCTCGCTTTAGCTACAAGTGCGAATATCGGTTCTTCTGCTACTCCTATTGGCAATCCTCAGAATCTTGTTATTGCGGTTCAAAGCAAGATTTCGTTTTGGGAGTTTCTTCTTGGAGTTTTCCCTGCGATGATCGTTGGTGTTACCATCAATGCTTTGCTTCTTCTCGGTATGTATTGGCGGTTGTTATCAGATCATAAAGACGAGGAAGAACAAGAAGAAGAAAATGTGGATTCTGAACTTGTTGCAGAAGAAGAAGTCACATCTCACCGGTTTTCACCAGCTACATTACCGCATCTAAGTTCTTTCAGATCCGAAGAATTGAACTTCAGAATGGATCCTGAGACGCTCAGAAACCGAGCGGTTTCAGCAGGTGAGAGCGAATTAACAAGCCGCGATTCAAGAGAACAAGAGTCTCAAGGAGAGAGCAATAATAACAACAATGTGTTACAAACCAAGCAATGGAGAAGAGTCTTATGGAAATCAAGTGTTTATTTAATCACATTAGGAATGCTAATATCTATGCTTATGGGTTTAAACATGTCGTGGAGTGCAATTACTGCGGCTCTAGCTCTCGTTGTTCTTGATTTTAAAGATGCAAGGCCGTCTCTTGAGAAGGTGAAACCAAACTCATAAAATATACAAATCAACTAAACAAAACTTCTAAGTAATGATTGACAATGGCAGGTATCTTATTCACTTTTGATCTTCTTTTGTGGAATGTTCATAACTGTTGATGGATTCAACAAAACCGGTATCCCTACCGCTCTGTGGGATCTAATGGAGCCATATGCCAAAATAGATCAAGCCAAAGGAACTGCGGTTCTAGCACTCGTGATTCTTGTTCTCTCTAATGTAGCCTCCAATGTACCAACTGGTAAACTTCATTATCCTTAAAACCAAACCATATTATTTGTTGGATTCAAGTTTTGATTAATATGTGTGCAGTGCTTTTGTTGGGAGCAAGAGTAGCGGCATCAGCAGCGGCAGGGGAGGAGGAGAAGAAGGCGTGGTTGTTGTTGGCGTGGGTGAGCACGGTGGCTGGGAACTTGACATTACTTGGGTCAGCAGCAAACCTGATAGTGTGTGAGCAAGCTCGTAGAGCAGTAAGCCATGGCTACACTCTCACTTTCACGAAACACGTTAAGTTTGGTTTACCTTCAACACTCATCGTCACTGCCATTGGTCTCCTCCTTATCAAGTAAATCCAGTGCTTCACTCTGTAAATGCTTTCTTTTCTCTTTTGTCAAGGAATATATTAAAAACTTGTGATATTTTTTTTACACAACATTTTAATATAAAAGTAATAAAAAAAACAAGTGGTATTTTTATATTCTTTGAAAACGTATTAGACTTAAAACATCTCTAATGTACCAATTATAATATTCCGTACATTTAAAAATATCATTTTACTGAAAAAAATATTTGAAATCAACTTTTTAAAAATTCGAAAAGAAAAGAGAGAACAAGCATATATTGAAAGGGGCATAAAATTCGTTACATAAAGAGAATATGTTGTATTCGTTACTTGTTATAGTTCAGTTTTGAAGTAACTTCAAGCATTTCTTTATTATTTAACTGAAAAATAAATAATGTTCTACTATTTAATAAGTATTGATGGATCCCAAATTGAGATGGACTTCATCTTCAGCCCATTTCTGAATCTAAACCTGTTTTTTTTCTTTTTTCTAATTCATTCTCTGCAAATTCACGACACAAACCTTGTCTAAAATGAAACAAAGAAGCATATTAGACAACTAAGTTTTACACGCATTTCTTACCAAAATCTTACAACTATGTTTTACTAAATTTGTCTGGTCTAATTTTTTTCCTCTTTGTTCCGTACTCCCTGAGATACATTAATTATCTCAACGGTAAAAAAAGTTACCGTTAGTAATTTTGAAATGTTTAGCCACAACTGAAGTCTATCAAATCAATGGATTCACTCCTAAATTTGGATTTCTTAAGACATGAGAGTGAAATTTCACATGTCAACTGATTACACGTTAAAGAGGATCAACCTAAATGAACAATGATTCCACATCCTACGCATTTGTATTTTCACTCCCTCTTTCTCTAATCTCATTTTTGGGTATGGGCTACTGTTTTAAATTAAATGGGCCTATATTACTGTTTTAAATCAAAATTATCAGACCCGTTATTTAAACACGTTCGCTCCATGTATTATAAAGTCTACTAACTTTATTACCGTCGTGTTATTTTCTTGATATTATTTGTGATGGATAAGTTTTGTAAATATATATATTTACTGCATTTCAACAATGATGAAGTTTATTTATGTGGATTAATATAATATAATTATTAGTTTTCTTTAAAATTAAATTAGACAGGGAAGAACCCATTACGAAATTTCTTTATCATCCATCATGCCTATAGAAACCCTAACCGGCCTACATATTTGCATTCTCTTTTAGGTTAGGAATCTAATTAGAATTATTTATTTTATTTAACAATAATTGAAGCATGTCATTTACACAGCTAATCATTTATAAATACTGTGTGCTTTAGTCATTTTCATAATTTTTTTTATTCCATCCACATTTTTTTATAATACTCCCCTTTTGTTTCATTTATCTTCTTTTCAATGCAATCTTTTGAATATAGAATTACATTTATATTCTTTTGACAACTAACCACAAGCCTTTTTGAGATAAATCTACAAAATTCAATATATATATATATAGCTACTTGGTAGACTATTTGGAATCGTGTTTATATATCATGTAGCAGATTATACCTTAGTAAATTTGTTCTCGGATATTAAAGATATATTGGCTATACATATAAATTATATTATATAGTATCTCCGATTCTTCATGTATATCTTATATATCTAACTGTTTGAATTCTCTGTCTAGGAGTATTTATATAAACACATACGCATATACATTCGTGGCGCGCATAGAGACACGCTTAACCCTAAATTTCTGTTCTTCAAGAGTACTTGGAAATATATGAGTTCTATTTTAGGATCATATACGAATAATCATACGATATACAAATTCCCTAAATCTTAGTAGATCAGGCAAAGTAGTAGCTAGAGAACAGAAAACACATGTAACTAAAATTCGATTTCATGTGCTTAATTAGTTACAATCTGTTAACGACTTGTCCATATGGTATTTTATGCAACAATTTAAGACTTAACGCAATCTCACTATATAAATGTACCTAAATGTATATATGTAGTAAATATGACCACAAAACGTAAAAGAAATGTAAGAAGCATATGGTCTGACCAGGGCTGCTAGATAGCACTTTGATGTCATGATCACTTTACCATGCTGTATATATATGTGCTAAATTATCTACTCAATAAATTAGTATATGTATAACAACGAATGATTATGCTAAAAGATATTGAATAAGCAAATTCCCTAGACTGCATAGAAAAGTTGCTCAAAACCATAATATATCACTTATAGTTTATATATATGTATATGTAGAGGTATGTGTATATATATAGTAATTGACAAATGATTTAGGATCTAACATTCTTAAAGAAGTGGTGAGTTAGACTTAGATCTACAGAGATGCCTGATTTGGTAAACCCATTTCACCTTACACTCCAAACAAATATATTGACCAAAGGTTAGTAACAAACCATGAATCTAGAATTAGTAGAAATGAGGAATTAATGATCATAAAAAGTCAAACAATGTAAAAACATATCATACCTTTTGTTCATTTTCTATATATTAAAAAATTGAATTACTATATGGATGGATCAGTCCTTCAATAGCTAGCTTCTCTTTATTTCTCTGCCCATAACCTGCAAAAATCTCTTTAACCGAGCAAAATTACAAGAGTAAACAAACAAACGAAATAGGACCATTAGAGAGAGAGAAAAGAGAGGCTTTTTTGGACCTGCCCATTAGCTTAGAATGTACCATGAAACACTTTGTCAGTTTAGGGTGATAGGCACAGAGAGTACAATTCATGAAATTTATAATCTCGAATTGTATTAAAATTTAATATTAAACAAGGAAAAAAAGATGAACACTGTTCGATTGAAATGCTATTAGCTAAAGCCTAAAGGCTGTTTCACAAAGTGTCTAAGTAGCAAGATTATTATATAATTTATGAAGATGATGAGTAAACAAATAATTATATATACCGAATGGATATATATTAGCTAGGAATTGAAACGTCTAAACATGATATATTTTAAGTAAATAATATTTTTAATAAGTTTATAAAATTAAAAAGAAGCGAGTTTCAACATGGTGACAAACCCTAGTAAAGTAGTAATGAACATCAAGAACCATGTCAAAAAACAAAAATCATAACCAAAATAAAACGAAGAAGATGGTTTTTTATTCCCCTCGTTATAGCTAGAATCTAATTACAAAATAAAGAGAAAGCTATAAAGAAAAAGAATATGAAACTTCTTATGGATTGAAATCTAGAGAAAATGAAGACTTTCCTTTCTTAGTAAATTGATCATCATCATCATCCTTATCATCATCATCATCAGTCCATAAATTTAGTCGCTGGGCTGAAGACGAAGAAGATGCACCCACTTCGCCATGTGGCATCACCCAAGACTCTTCTTGTTGATTATAGTCATTACCACATTCCATATTCACCCCAAAGAGCCTTAGCCTCTTTCCTGCCGTAGAAGGAGGAGGAGGAGGAGGCGGTAATATCATCGGAGTTAATCTCCCAGGAACCACAGGGACTGACTCTATAACCAACGGCTCTGATCCAACAATGTTCCTTTGATCCAACGGTGATCCCGTGTAGTAACACCTTCCAGCTAAATTCCCATAACCATAACCTACAAACTCTTGACGCTGGTTGTTATAATTATAAGAGCGTTGGTGGTTTCCGATGTTAAAGCTCCGGTCAATCGGTATGGAGTTATATTCCGGCATTGGATGAAATCTGTTTGAATATTGAAAAGTGGTCGGGAAATTAAAATTGAAACCGTAATTACCAAACTGATGAGCTTGAACAAGGCTCATGTCTGGTCTGTGCCTCCAATCTATGTAAAGTTTCGATCTCTCGGTCTCATCACCTATGCCTCTTTGGAAAGAAACGATATCACCTGCGTCAAGCTTTTTCTCTTTGACAAAACGGCTCCATCCTTTGGTCATCACGTAACTCTGACTTGAGTTCCAATACGAGTAACGGAATCTCCACATCTTGCCGTTTCTGTCTTGGAAATTCAACAGCGTGCCGTTTTGGTTGTTTGATGAGTCTAGTGGGAAATACCTCTCCGCGTATTGTTTAGGGATCACAAGTCTGTTAAGTTTTCCGACGTCGCTTGGTGTTACCACTTTGTCAAACATGTGTTCTTTCTCTGGAGGCGGAATCATCATCGTCGGAAGGTTGCCGGAGCTGCTGCTAGCTCCGATGTTGGAGGTTAATTCTTGGTCTCTGTCTTGTTCTTGTTCGGAGCTTGTTGTTGTCGGAGCTAGGGATAGATCCATGAGGAATTATCTAGTTTGCTTGGTATAAATCTTGATTTATGAGGTAGTACTTGAGTAAAGATGGGTCTTAGTGGCTATTGATCAATACAATTATTTTTCCTTTTCTTCAGATGGGTCTTAATTAGTGAATCTTGATGAAATTTAAACCTTTCACTTGTTCTTGTGAATTGTTGCGGTCGTTTTTCATAACCATTGACGATGATGACTCTAACTCGAGATCTTCAACATACATTAGATATAGATAATATTAAAAAAGACAAAAATTAAGCCAGAATTATAAAAAGGGGTAAGATGATATAATGAAAAAATGAAAGAATATATTAAAAGAAGGGAAGAAGAAAAAATAAATTAAAGTAGTAGTGTGGTCTCACCTTATAATATAAGGGAGAGAGGGGGAGATGTTGGTATTGAAGCTTTCCTTCTCTTCTCGGTTCTTTGTTTTCTTTCTTTGACCATGAAAATATAAAGGAAATATGAAAACCCTAGAATCTGAAGCAATCTATATCATATATGCATATACATATATATAAGAATTTCTCGTTGACTATCAAAAGGAAAGCAAGAAAAGAGAAAGATCAAAGCAAATCGGGACTCAAATTGGGTTCTTGCCAAACAAAAGTCTCTCTCTCTCTCTCTTTCTCTTAGAGGATGAAGGAAAATAATGGTAGCTTGAGATTCTTGATAGAGTTTGAAGACTTAGAGAGAGATTGGTACCGAGTAATGCGTAGGGGCCCATGAATGACAATGTGAGCTTCTTGTCCTTTTCATTAGGCTTTGATTTAGCTCCTTGTATCCAAATTTCAAATATGTATCTATATGTTTATAGTTTGTCCACCTAGCTAGTGTTAATGTTTGAGATTCTGTTAATCTCTCTTGTGTATAAATATGAGAGTATCCATCCCTATTTTATTTATTTTTCATTAATTAAAATCAGATTATTTTGTATTTATCTTAATTTGTTTGTTTACTAATTATTGTTAATCAGCACTAGTTAAAGGCTTCAAGCTTTGAGTTTATATATAGTTTTTGTTACTTGGACAAGTCAAGATGATTTGGTATCTGAAAAGAAATGCACATGTTGTTCATATTACAAAATACTTAGATGAACGCATTTAATCACATTAAATTAAATATAATTGTCATGTTCAAGTTGTTGCCATGCCATGATTACTTTAGAATGTGTATATATGCTTTCACATGTACACATATGATGTAACGACATGACCGTCACTGCGGATTTAATCCTTATCCAATTGTCGTCATTCTGAGATTTTCTTACAAACGCATATCGATTCATCCTATTAATTAAGTACCACAAATGTATTTTAGAATTTTTCGAAAGAATTATAACTCATATTTCAATAAGTAACTAAATAAACTGTTCAAACACGTTTAAAAACAATGTTTTCTGAAAAAGTTCAAATCATTTTTTTTAAATCACTTTCACTTTTTTATGTACTATATTTCTGAAAATAAATTTTTAATAAAAACTGTTATTTTCTTATTTCTATCTACCTAACACGAAAAAAATACTTATACTAACATGGTATCAGAAAAATGGTAACATCTTCATTGCTTTACTTGTCTATGTAGATGACATAGTTATAGCTGGGAATGATGATGCTACTATACAGAAGTTGAAGATTGATCTAGCACAGGTTTTTAAACTAAGAGATTTAGGTCCTCTAAAATATTTTTTAGGACTTGAGATTGCTAGATCAAAAGAAGGAATTTCTGTGTGTCAAAGAAAATATACTTTGGAATTATTAGAAGATACAGGTCTATTGGGATGTCGGCCTTCTACAATACCAATGGAACCAAATTTGAAGTTGACACTACATGATGATACAGAACCAATTCTAGATAATCCAGAAGTTTACAGAAGATTGGTAGGAAAGTTGATGTATCTCACAATTACAATACCAGATATCACATATGCTGTAAACAAGTTGTGTCAATTTTCTTCAAATCCAAAGAACTCACATATGAAAGCAGCATATAAAGTGGTTCATTATCTCAAAGGTACAATTGGATTGGGTTTGTTCTATTCATCAAAATCTGATCTATGCCTTAAAGCATTCACAGATGCAGACTGGAATTCTTGTATTGACAGTAGACGATCCACCTCTGGTTACTGTATGTTTTTTGGTGATTCCTTGATCTCTTGGAAGTCAAAGAAGCAAGATGTGGTATCTTTTTCATCTGCAGAGTCCGAATACAGAGCTATGGCTATGGCAAGTCGTGAGATAGCATGGTTGGTGAAGTTATTAGCAGAGTTTCAGGTACATCAAACACAACATGTACCTCTGTTTTGTGATTCTACAGCAGCTATACACATTGCAAATAATGTTATCTTTCACGAGAGAACCAAACATGTGGAAAATGATTGCCATATCACAAGAGAACGTATTGAACAAGGGCTTCTCAAGACAATGCACGTGAAGACAACATCTCAGCTTGCAGATGTCTTGACAAAACCTCTGTTTCCTACTCTGTTTAACTCTCTGATTAGCAAGATGAGTCTCCTTTCAATTTACTGCTCATCTTGAAGGAGGATATTGAGCTACAAGCACCGGTTAAGAGTAAACCGGATTAATGTGTAATTGTAGTTAATATAAATATGTGATCTCTGTAACAAATTCATTCAATAACGAATAACAGAATCACTTTCTTCAACAATATTTTGTTCTTCTCTTTCACTAACAGGGTTTATTAATTGATCGAAATATAGCATATCAATTGTATAGGTCAACTGATATGGCATATACCATTAATCATCTAACACACTTAGTGTTAAATAAAGTAATTCAGTGAAAACAATTTTCACCATATAAATATTTTACCGCTAATTAAGGATATGATTAATTCACTTCATCCTGCCATGTAACAGCAGTAAATTCAAACTATATAACTGTATGTCGTTTTTTGTTTAGCAATTTCTTGTCAGAGCGAGTCACGTGGGTTAACAGTATAATACTAATTAAATAATTAAGAATTTATAATTTCTATGAAATGACACGTAGTTAAATATGATACATTAATTGGGTATAATTAATCATGCAAATATGCAATTATTTACAGATCACAATGGGAAAAGTAGGTTTGGTTGCTGATGTGTGTATGTTTAATACACATCTATGTAAATATATTCAGGTGACGATGTTAAGTTATTACTTATATAACAAGACTTATTATAATGACCATTATATTTTATTATAATGACAAGAGCGTTTGATATTTTGAGACAGCAAGAAAATGTCTAAATCTGCAACACCTGTCAGATAATTTTAAATAAGTAAACTGCCTAATTTTTTTTTTAACATTTTAAGTATATATAATAAGTAGGTGAGAGCGTTTCCAGTGGTGTGAATCTCTTATAAAATTTAATAATAATTTTTTAAATATACAAAATAATAATAAAAAGAAAATGAACCAATATAGAAATAACGTTACTATTTTTACTAATATAGAAATATATTAGTTTTCTTCATATATACTCTTTTATATTATTGGGATTTTCAGTCTCACAGATTCCACATTTTATCCTCAACATAGGTATGTAATTGTAAGACTGTAATCACGCAAATTATGTTTATTATTCGTCTATAAGACTAACTTCAAGTCTTCAACTATTGGTTTAGTGTGATTCTAGGTTCGTTAAGAGGAGATTATGGGTCTGTTAATATACAAAATTATAAAGTAAGGCTCGAAAAAGTAGAGCTGCAATTAAAGGTGAAAGGTAAAACAAAGCAATTTATTATGCATGGACTATATATTATGTAAAATAACAGCTTACATACAAATGAAAGGGGACCTCTCTACGAGTCTACCTACCTATCATCTCTCATTTTTATTAAAAGGACAAATACCTTTATAGATTATGCTTAAGGAATATATCTCTTCTAATCTAATTCACTACCTCTTTATATTTATCTAATCTAGCTGATACATTTTCTTTTCTTTTTATACATAGAATTCGATTTATATAAAACACATGTAAAATTTTATATTATTTATAAAACACCAAGGACATAAAAAACATAGAAATCGAATAAATCAACTGAATATATATTATATTATGTATAGCATATTGAAAATTTTGGTATTGGATATATATCCAGATAATTCAAAAAATGTATTCATGGCCAATTAAATAGTGACGGGATGATCCTGAACCCTAGAATAGATATTAACATGTTAATTATGGTATAAAAATGAGGTACATATGGTGTGGCTATGTAAGATTTGAATAAAAATGGTTAAAGTAAGAGTTACAATTTCATAATAGTAAACATGCATGGAATAAGGTAATTAAGGACCACTTCTCTGTACTGTCTCTCTCTCGAGTTTGTCCCAAACAGCCTCACATTTTTGCATCCCCACACTTCTCCTTCTCTTTTACACCTATTTTCTTTATGTGCATATGTTTGTTTTTCTTTATCAACTTGGACGACCTCTGTGAAAACTCATTAAATTTTTTTTTATTTGATCATATCAAAGAATTAATGCATAATCATTATGATATAACTATAGTGTAACAACCAATATAGAAATGTGTGCGTGTGGATTTGTATATGTGTTGTGCGTATAGAGAGAAGGGTCGTTATCAGTAGGTGCAAAATAGAGTGTATTTGCATGGATCTGGTTTATGTATGTTGTCAATTGTCATGTGTGCCCCGAAGTTTAGGAGTCTTTGTTAATTTAGATTATATATAAATGATTTTAACGCCTTAGAACGAGCATATGTATATATATTGATATTGAGAGAAATGGTCCAAAAATAATATGGGCAGGAACTGGAACGTATATCTACATTATAAAGTTAATTGTTTTGTTAGTTTCCACCCGAATTATTTTGACAAGCCGCACTAGAAATCATGGACTGATACGGTCATTCGATATAAATGATCAAACACGTTTCAAGGTAGATTAAAGAAACAAGACAATTAAACAAGGTGCTTCTGTGTATCCATAAACCCTAGCCAGCATGCTCTTCTTTGCTCCATGCCTAATTTATAAAAGTATCATTCTAAGGTATTTGATTGATTATTTTTTTTTCGTCGGGTGAAGAAAATAGCACTAACAAGTGATATGGACAACATCATAAGTAATAAAACGTACATGTATAGAGTCGTCCCACACTTAAGGTTGGTCCACAATACCGTTGGAGGCTTTTGTTCTGTCCTTTTCTAACTCTCCCCGGCCCCTTCAATTCTTGTTACCAAAAATTCAATTCATTTTGTATTGGTTTGAATCAATACAAATATAATTGATAGGTTTAGCCGTCTAGACATTTAAACTGACCCAACATCTTGGCGTTTGGTGTGAGTCAAAATACAATTATTTGAAAACTAAGTAAACTAATACTATTAAGATTCAGACCAAACCCATCCAATATCATCAGTCAAAATATTGAACGCAAATGAAATTGTATAAACTATCAAGGAATTAAAAAAAAGAAGAAGATATATGATATAATAATATATATAGATAGTATAAAATAAAATAAAAGCGTGGAGGAATTTGGCATTTAATAAAAAAGGGTGAAAGGTGCTTCACATACACGCGCCGTAGTTTCTTACCGGAAAGGGATTGCACTATTGATGTTAACTAGACCGGGCCAGGTTTGGGATGGGAACCGACCACCTGGCTATTTCTTCTTATTCTGATTCGGCAAATCTAAATTGGATTTGGATTTTTAATTAGGCGGGTCAGGTTCTTTAAACGTGATCCTTGTGAGAGTCTGGTTACCTTGGATCTCTATCCCTCTTCATCAACCGTCCACAAATGTCAACTTTGTGGGTCGCGTATTTCAGATCACAACAAAATACGGCGCTTTTTAATTTATGAGTTATAGAAAAAGCCATTAAATATTTTTTAAAAAGAAGTTTGTGATTCAAAATACAAAATTACAAACTTTACTCAGATTTAATTTCTTACGTAGCTTTGACTTGTGTGGTTCGAATCTTCGGTCATAACTGGCATATGTTTGTTGACAAAAGAATAACGTAAGATGAAAATAGCATCACAAAATGGGCCTTACGCCCATAATTAAGCTGTAATCTGGGCCCAGTTGTGACTCTTAATTAAATAGCCCAGCTTAATCCCGTTGGCCTTCAAAGTTGAAACTTGTATACGATTCACCATATTGCTCTAAACTATTTGATCTCATAAAAATATCTATAATTATGAGAAAAAAAAGCGTAAAGACACAAATGGTTCGTTAATTAACAATAGCAGACACGGAGTTGTAGTATTAAGGTACAGAAACTGACATGACCAAAGAAATGTTATCATGGATTTTAACCAAAACAAGTCTTTTTCATAAAGATTGAAGAAGCAATTTTCTTTTACATCAAACTCAAAGGTCTGTTATGTAGAAGCTTCACCTTCCAATCGAAGTCTCTTGCAGACTTTTTCATCACTTTGTTGATTGTTTGTGTTCCCAACTTGACTCTCTTTTACTTCCATTGAACATCTCTTATATGGCTTAAACCCTGTTTTTCTTGTTTTAAGACCGATCATTCCTACACTTTCTTGTTCTGGATCACAAGAATCTTCAACCTTAAAATCAGGAGCCAATGGCTTTGAACTCTCACTTTCTTTCCTATTCAAAGTCTCTGCCACTTGAGGAAATGAAAAGCTTTGGGGCAATCTTTCTCTTGCAAAGAGAGCCTGAAACGCTATACGACCCTGTTACATTTTTATGAAAGGATAGTGTTAGTTCCTCAAAAACTAAGCTAAATTTATTGGATTTTGTCTTACCTCTTCAGAGACTTCCTTCCACGACTCACTAGTTGGGTTGTTGTTGTTGTTGTCTCTGATTTTAATCCTACGACTACTTAACTCAATAACATCAGGCTGACTTGTTTCTTTCTTCTTCACATCCTCTTTATCTAATGCATCTGTTTCCGCATCGCTCCCTGAAGCTGTGTTTGAGCCACATGATGAGCGATCCACCAGCTTTTTATTCTGGCTAGTGTTTGAATCATGCACAGCATCATCAACAACAATATCCTCAACCTTATCATCATTTTTTTTTGAGTCAACATTTAGCTTGGTTACCCCAGTCTCCTCTGAATCTTCAGATGGTGAAGCTGGAGATTTTGAAGCCAAGTTTTGATCTTGCAGAGCAGTGTTTTGTTTTTCAAGCTGTAATTGTGCATTTTCCACGGTATCCATCTCAGCCATCGCTGGAGTTGGAACTGCAACAGTTGGTAATGGAACATATGTAACTAGAGTTGGAGCACATACAGGAAGAAGTCCATGAGAAGCCCACCAAGCAGTTGCAGCAGCTACAGTAGCAGCAGTAATGGCAGCTATACATGGAGGAGAAGAGCTCATTTGCATTGATGAATCTCCAGAATTCACAATATTTGCATAAGGCCAGACCGAAGCAGAGAATGTGGCTGCAGCATGAGCTGCAGGATTATGTAGGAGAGTTGACATAATAAGATTGGAGAATGTAGATGAGATCTGGAGAAAAGAAGAGTAATCATCCTGTGAGTGACAAGCTGGAAAAGCTTGATGAGAAGTTGTTGTAGTAGTAGTAGCAGATGATGTTGTAGCTTGAAGATTTGTGTGCCCATGAACTTGTTCCATAGGATGAAACATACCTGAGGGATGATTTTGAGGGCATTTTGCTTTATTCCCATTTACAACATTTGCCTTGAAATGCAAAGGGTAGTTTTGCATAGTATCATCTTTACCATCTCTGACTTTGTTCTTCTTGGGAACATCTTGAACCATATTGTCCACATTTGAGGTCTTACTTGTTTCATTATCGGCACTCCCCTGTTCAAAATTGGAAAGCAACTTATGCTACTGAGCTTGGAATGCAGTATTTATCAGGTTCTTGGAGTACAAATATATACCTTTCTTGTAGTTACTTTCTTTGGTATGGGATACATGTTCATAGTAGAAACCCCTGAGCAGTTATCATTTTGATTTTTGTTTCCAGTTGATTGTTTCTACCCACAGAAAATACATAAGAAATCTAATACAAGAAGAAACAACAAAATGGTAGATAAGAAGAGAAAGGTTAGGAACAAACCTCAGAGGGCGTCACTTTTTCCAAATCCAAGAACATGTGATTACAATGTGAAGAAGAGGCCGAAGATACAAGTTTTGCATATTTTGCTGATGATACTTGTGAGGAAGATGTAGCGTTATTCACAGGTTTCCGAGGATAAGGAGTATTTGGTTTTCGTTTAGGACGAGGAGCTGGAATTTCTATGTCCAGAGCTTGACAAACAGGAAAGCCTTTAGTTTCAGCCTCTTTCTCCAACTGAACATGAACAAAAAAAAGCACTGAACATTTTAAAACTGGAGACTGAAAATGCAGCTCAGATGTAAAATCCTGAGACTCATGCAATCTAATGTAACACCGAGGTTGAAAATAGTCATATACTGACCCGAATTTTCAGAGTAGAGACGATAGAGCTACTTCATGTCCTGTCCTATAGGGCAAGGAGATTTGGTTGGCTAAAAGAATCCATGTAATTCCATTATTTCGTAGGGGACGGTTGTGTCATGCAAATGCAATGCTATGTTATTTCTGAACCTATACAGAATGAATCTCTCTTTAATCTAACAGTAATTTTTCCAGTTGGACTGTTCTTGATCTCATTTAGTAAAGACAAAACCAATATTTCTATAAGCATGTTGCTAACCAAATCTACTCAGCAAGAGGCTAAACACAATCATCTTTTTAAAACAGAACACAGACGATGATTGGCTATGTCTACACATGGTCATCAGCTAAATTATAGATCGACATGGAAGAGTTATACAAACTCAATACCAACCAATGGACAATGGAACCTTATGAAAATGGTCTAAAGGAGATTTGAAAATATCAACTTACCTTTGTAAAAAACTTTTGTGCATGACTTCTGATCTGAACAGCAGTCTTTGTTCCAATATGTTCTGCACACATAAGAAAACAAAAGAGAAGAGAAGAATCTCTCAATCAAGAGAAGATAAAAGAATAAAAGAAGTCTTAAACAAAGAAGAAAAACTTTCTTCACAGTTAAAAATAAATGTTTTAGACCTTGGATATGTTGCCAAGCTCTTCCATAAAGCTTCAAGGCTTCAAGAAACCTTTCATGCTCATCATCTGTCCATCGTTCACGTTGCTTTGTTATTGTATATGGCTTTCTTGCCTATTCATTTAAAACCCAAATAAAAACACCAAATCTTCACATAACAACAATCCAAAAATCTCAAACAACCAAAATCTTAAAGCATAGTTCCATAAATACCTTAGTTAACAAGTGAACAGTGATGACGTACTATGCCAGCTGGGATGGTATTGAATTGCTACGTGTCGGTTTTGCGAAGACATTTCTCTAAAGGCGCCATTGGATCTGGGCTTGTAAAGGACATTGCATGGGCCTCAACAAAAAAAAAACAAATTGCATCTGTTTATATAGACCAATTACAATTATGATGGATCCTAAAACACTCTACGTTGATTTGATCTATTTTTATTAACTAAACGAGAAAATGGTTAAAATATTTAAACATGATAATAATTAATATATATTTCACAACTCTCTACGTTGATGTTTCGAGTTCCAAACTTGGAATAAGAACATTGTATCTCACATTCACTCTCTATCATCTCCTCTACTTAAACATTAGACTACAACAATTATTTAAAAAAAAAAAACAATAACAACGATAATATTAAATTAAACGGGCGACTTAGAGTCGTTATCATTACTATGATTTTGGCCTTCGTTATCCATCCGAGAAGACGATGCTGTTGATGTTTCCGTTTCTTTGGTTTTACCCCACAAGAACACGTAGAGACCCATTACTGCCACTACTGATCCAATCACACTGTAAAACAAAATTTTAAACTACCTAGATATATACATTTACATATACAAATCTATATAGGAAAAATGAATTTGATAGAAAGAAATACCTTCCGACGTAGAGAGGAGTATGTAAGATAAGGAAATCGAAAAGAGTGGCTGAAATGAGAGTAATAGGAGTAAATGTAGATGCAAAAACAGCTCCTAATTTCTTGATCCCCCATGTTGTTGCTACCGTCGACATTGCTTGCCCAACCACTCCCTATAATATATGATCAGTCTCGACTCTATTTTTATGGAAATTTTTGATAAACATGCATGTCAAGAAAGAACCATGCATGTCACTGTTTCGTTATTATTATAAACAACAACGTAACAGACAAATTATGAAAATCATATTAGGTGTAAGCCATTATAGTAAAGCTTTAGTGGTTATCGAAAGTGATGATCTTTAGCTGACGACAATGACAGTTCCCATCATGATTACAGAAACATATATATGAATATGATAGCATCAACGTATATAGTGGCGGATTAACTAATTTAATTATTATTATATAGTTCCGGTTTATATAGTATATAAGGTAATACTGGATTTAGAACGATGGCGTAAAGCCCATATTAACTATATATATGATATTAACTTACGGCGTATATGATGATGGTGATTACGAATCTATCGTCGATGACCCAATCTTGAACGTCTCTGCTCTTGTAAAGACTCAAGAGCGCACATTGAAACGACGCGAAAACCGACATGAGACAAGTACTTGAGTATTTGCAAGGATATTTAATGTTTAAACTCCCTTGAAACAACATCCATAGAGACAGCAACGTGGTTCCTATGGTTGCGTAAAGACATCCAAGAACCCAATTTTTGGCTTTGTCTTGATCGTTATTGTTGTGGTCATAAAGGTGGGAGTGAGGGTTTGATATTTGAGGGCCTTTATAAAATGTTAAGAACATTGCTCCACTTATACATATTAATGTTCCCATCATCTTCAGCACTCCTGCTTTGGTCTTTAGATTCTTTACATTTTCAGTCCTGAAAGAATTCTATGTTTTAAGTATTTTTTGATAAATTCTATAATATATTTCAAAATATTGTTTTATTAACGTTACAAAAAAAATTAAAGATAGTATTCTATATAAAACTTAACCGATCTGTATATAAATACTTTCTTTTAAACTGAAGCTGATTCATCCAATCGCGTTTCTATTAGTTTATATGTATATTTCTGTAAAGTTTATAATATATAATGCAACGTCTAGCTATAACAAGGACCTTTACCAGGAAAAAACTATAAAGAGAGAGGCTCAATGATGTGGTTACGTATCGTTACGGTCATTTAATGGAAATCATAATCATCCACCACATCAGTTAATAAAAGAATACTTTATCAACATTGGTTAAATACTTTCGTTGATGAGTTTGTTTGAAATATAGAGGATAATGATATATTATTACGTCAAAAAAAAATGATATATTATTATTAGATGGTTCTTTCGTTACCTAAAAATAAGTGCCAAAGCGAAGGTGATTGCAGGTAACATGCTCACCAAAGCACACGAAACAGTTGCTGACGTGTACGATAGACCAAGCAAAAAGAAAAATTGCATCAAACTTGCCCTGCAAATATAAATTAAAAACTAATAATATTCTGGGCATGTAGTTATACTTGAGAAAGAAAATATTTTCTCAAAGATTGAAAATTGGACGATAAAAGAATACAAGGAATTGTAAATATAGATACAAACCCTAGCAAACCACTGACGAAATGATCAACCATTAGCCTAATAGTTATCTCCGGCCTTGTTTTCCTATTAACAATAAATCAGAAAGGAAAAGTCACTAACATATATAATGACGTTTACTTTATTTTTATAATATTGTTTGAGAAATTAACATAACAACAAACGTAAGTAATATATTATTTAACCTTTCCAAGATATAGGCGAAAGGAGCCAAAATGAATGCGGAGATAGCCATGCGATAAGCACCGATAACCATATGGTTGACACCAACATCAAGAGCTTTCTTCACAAGTGCATTCACCGAACCCATCGCTACGTTTGTTGTCACCATTACTATAACCGGTGACCATTCTTCACCCATCTTTCTCTAGCTATATGCGAGTGTGTGTGTTAGAGAGATGAGCTAATGTGTTTTGAGTTTGGCAACAGCTAACCTTCCCATATATAAGAAAGTGCATGTGTATGGGTTGTTTCCACATAGGACTTATTATGACGTTAGCCTAAAAAAAGAATATGTCACCAAAATATATTTTTGTTCTCCTTAATGTACCTAATATATATAAAGCATGTACCATTTTTAATGAAAAACTAATCAAGTGTGTGTATATGGATGTTTTTTCAGTTTAGACTTCTATTTATGTGCACTTTTTTTTTCTCTGACTGTGATTTCAGTATCCATCCTCGTTTATTTCTATTATTACTAGTATTATTTTCTTACTAATACTTCAATTTATTTACATTTTCCACTAACTAATATCTTTATAATTCAGATATTATTGACATTTAATCAGATATATTGCATACAAAAATAAAAGAAAAAAATCATGAAACAAAAATCAATATACTTAAAATGAAGAGATTACATGTTATAATACCCCGACCGTCACCTTCCGTGAACACACAAATGTCTCATTTAGACCCGTGGACGACCCCATATCCTCTATAGACCCATTGGGCCTCCACATCTTTTCTAGGTCTATTGGGCCTCACCTTCGTTTGACAGTCGGTGCATTATTTTTATGAGGCTCTAGGACTTGTTTACTGTTCCTACAAATCACCACATAATCTTTTTATGTGCGTTGGCCTCACTTACACAGTACCGACAATCATTTTCAGGTAGGTCACCCATCCTATTACTACTCCAGCTCAAGCACGCTTAAATGCAAAACTCTGAATGAATGGTTAACCGAAAATATAAATGTATTTTGGTGACATAAATAGATAAATTAATATCTTAAGTTTCTTTTCATGTACCATCGTAACAGAACATGAGATGTTACGCATTTATTCCAATGAAGATTTTTTATAATGAAAAGAGAAGCCTCGGATAAATATATGTTCTTTAGGGAAAGTGGGTTTATGAGCACAATACCTCAAATACGTAACAAACCCACTAAAACTATTTGGAGGGAACAAAAAAAAGGATATAAAGTACTAAGAAAAATATTTTAAAAAGAACAAGTTAGGAATATAGTGGGTCGACATGTATCTCACTATGTTCTAATATCTATCCCTTATTAATTTAACGATTCAGTACTAAAAGTATTATATTTCTATCAAAAGTTTATTTTTACTTTTCACACCTTTATATCCGTAGATAAATTACTCAAAGTTAAAAACTATACTTTTACTAAAGTCAACTTAAATAAATAATTAAAAGACAACACACAATTTTATTTTGTTTGCAACATATGGTAACTATATCGACGCGTCCAGTTTATTGAGTTCAAGTATTTTTGGCAGCTTCGATTCGAGCAGCCTTCAAAACTTGGGTTCTACTTCGAATAATATAAAATAAAAATCCATTATAACAAAATAAGTAAATTGATTTGCCCGGATAGTCGACTGTTTTAACAGAAGAACAGATACTTAGAAAAACAAATACAAAGTTCTTAGTAAATTGATTTGCGCAACAAGTAGTAAAAACTAATAAGACAAAATATAGTCTCAAATTGATAAAAGCAACTACCAATAAAAAAGATGTGAATGAGTTTAGTCGAACAAGCCGAAACCCAAATCTCCATCACTCTCTTCTGCTGGTTCTTCCTGCTATTACAAATCAACCAAATTAAAAACAATAATCAAATTCATCATTACTAACAAAATATATAATATACCTTCTTTTTCTCCTCAGCGGCAGGAGCAGCGGCTGCAGCACCACCANTCAGTGACATTACGTTTCTCAGCCATCTTGGCGAATAGCATTGGCCAGTATGACTCAATCTCAACACCAGCAGATTTAACCAATGTCGCTATTTTGTCAGCCTAATTGAATCAAGTTAAAGCAAAAACATCATCAACATATTCTAAACTTAAAGAACCCAAATACATAAGCATAAACCACAATTTTAAATCTTTAACAGAGAAAAAAACACAGATACAGGACGCATATCTTGAGTATGATTAAAAACAAAATACAAACATACTTTACTCATTTTGAACCTATGCAACGAGACCTATCAATATTAATCAAATGGAAAGTCACTAAATCTGGGAGTATAATGGAATACCGTGATAGCAATACCCTCGTCCTCAAGGATCATAACAGCGTAGCTGCAAGCTAGCTCTCCCACTGTCGACATTTTTTCCTGATACAAAAGATCAATCAAATCGGAAGTTTAAATTCGTTAAAATTCCAAAACTACTGTAAATCAAATAGATCATACAACGTATAAACAGATCAAAATCACACACAAAAAAATGGATATTAAACTGAGATTAATCGGAGAACATTAGCCAAATAAACTATTAAACATTACAACTTTGACGAGAACTACGATAAAAACAAATGAGAGGCAACGAGAGTACCTTAGACTAGGGTCGTAGATCTTTCCCAACGCGGCTCGAGAGTAAGAATGCTAGGGTTTTGATTCAGAGGTCGGGGATCCAGAATTTATAAAGCTTATTTCCAGGTATATGGGTCGGATAAATATTCGATAGGCCCTATTTCAATCATCTTATAGTGTTTAAGATAATTGGGCTTACATAGTATTGGGCTTTTATATAGCTTTCCTAAAATAGAGAGTTGTTTGACTTTGACCAACTATAAAACAAAAAACTTGTTGGTTGGGTTTCTAGTTAACGACCACCGTGGCCCATTATGCACCTGATGATGTCTCAATCTCTGCTCTGGCTCCACGCACGTGACAGCACGAGCTTATTCAAGCAAATACTTGATCATGGTTGTCATTTTCATGTTATGGACCTATAACGAATATATGCATGTTAATATCAATGCATACAAAATAAAATAATGATATTTCGTGAAGATAAAGATAAATAGGTAAGATTATTAAAGAAATAAAAAACAGTCATCGGGAACGTGGGTGCAGTTAAAGAGGAGGTCAGAGCAATTTCTTACACAGACAAGCAACCAAAAATTATCTGTACTTGCTGTCTCTTCTCTCTCTCCTTGTTTCTGCAAAAATCTAAAGCCAGATCTCAAGCCCATTTTAATCGGAGAGTTACTGAACACTGAAACAAGAAGACAATGGTGTTGTAATAATGTGTTGATAAGTGACGACGTTCCAATCAAAAGTTAAAATATGGGGAAAAAGAATGGCTCTTCTTCTTCTTCTTGGTTTACCGCCGTTAAGAGAGCTTTCCGATCTCCGACCAAGAAAGAACATAAAATTCCTCAGGGTAATGAAGTCAATGAAGATGAGGAAAAGGTTTGTAATTTCATGATCTTATTCTTAGCTTATAGAATAATCAAAGTTGATATTTCTTTTAAATATTATTTTGCTCTGTTTTAAAAAACAGAAGCGGGAGAAGAGACGGTGGTTATTTAGAAAACCGGCGAGTCAAGACTCTGCAGTGAAGCCTTCCGGTATCGCTCCACCTCCACCGCAAGAATCAGATAACGTAAACTCCAAAAACTCCCCTGAGATAGCACCGAGTAACGCAACGATGACACCACCATCCAACGCCGGAAAACTTCCATGTGCCGTCGCCACGTCAGCTTCTCCAGCAGCTTTGACGAAACGGAATTATTACGCAAGAGAAAGTTACGCTGCTGTTGTTATCCAAACTTCTTTCAGAGGATATTTGGTTAGCAAATTAATTAGTATTTTTATTTTTTGATACAAGAATTAACGGTTGGATTTTGTTAAGTTAAGTTCTTACTAATTAAAAATGAAATGGATAAGGCAAGAAGAGCATTAAGAGCATTAAAAGGGTTAGTGAAACTACAAGCATTAGTGAGGGGTCATAATGTGAGAAAGCAAGCCAAAATGACTTTAAGGTGTATGCAAGCTCTTGTTCGAGTTCAGTCTCGTGTGCTTCACCAACGCAAACGCTTGTCTCATGACGGTAGTCGCAAATCCGCGTTCAGCGACTCTCACGCTGTTTTTGAATCTCGTTATCTTCAAGATTTTTCAGATCCACAATCCATGGTTAGTTTCGAATCACCTTTGCCTTAACTATACCATAATTAATTAACGTTTACGTTACATAATTAATTAAGGATTAAAACATTGGTTTTTAGTATATTATATAATATAATATGCGTAATCATATCATATATCAATAATTAATATGAATTGTTCTTTTCCCTAAACGCAAACGTCGAAATAACTTTTGAGATAAAAAGAAACTTTTGTAGCTAAACGTGTTTTTAGATTATTGGTAATGAATATGTTGTAGTCAAGAGAAGGAAGCAGTGTGGCCGAAGATTGGGATGATCGACCACACACTATAGACGAAGTGAAAGCGATGCTACAACGGAGACGGGACACATCATTGAGACATGAAAAGACTAATTTGTCACAGCAGGTAAAATAACTAAAACGATCCAGAGTACATTAATGTTTTTCAGTATATACGTTAAACTTATTGTTAAAATCGTTTTGTTTCAAGGAAAAGATGTGGAGAAGGGTTGGAGGAGGAGACCACAATGCAGAAATCGAAGAGGAAAGACCGAAATGGCTTGACCGGTGGATGGCTACTAAACCCTGGGATAAACGAGTTAGTACTAGAGCTTCAGTTGACCATAGGGTTCCCGTTAAAACTGTTGAAGTTGATACTTCTCAACCTTACTCAAGAGCAAGAACCGGAAGCCCGAGTCGACACCAAAGACCTAATTCTCCATCAAGAACGAGCAATAATTTCTCAGCTACACCATCTCCTGCTAAATCTAGACCAATCCATATCCAGTCAGCTAGTCCTCGGGCCCAGAGAAATCCAAGGGATGAGCGTGACCGAGCAGCCTATAGTTATACATCAAACACACCTAGCTTGAGATCTAATTATAGTTTCACAGCTAGGAGTGGATGTAGCATTAGCACCACAGTGGTTAATAATGCAACATTGTTGCCCAATTACATGGCGAGTACAGAGTCAGCCAAGGCGAGGATCCGGTCTCAGAGTGCTCCGAGGCAACGAGCTTTGACTCCGGAGAGGGACCGTGCGGGTTCAGTGAAGAAACGGCTCTCATATCCAATACCGCCGCCACCAGAGTATGAGGAGAATGTTAGCTTAAGGAGTCCAAGCTTTAAGAGTGTGGCTGGTTCACATTTTGGGAGAATACTGGAGCAGCAGTCTAATTACTCTTCCTGTTGCACTGAATCTATCGGTATTGAGATTTCTCCAGCTTCTACAAGTGATTTTAGGAATTGGCTTAGATGATTGTTATTTGTTGGTGCTACCTAATCAATTTTTTTGTACCGTTGAAATATGAAAGATTCATCAACCATTTGTTTCTTTAAAAGCTAACATATTACAATACGTTACTTTTAGCTAATATATAGTTTCTGTTTAGATAACTAATCAAATAGTTTTAAGAAGAAAAAACCAAAGTGACATATATATATAAGTTCTGTTTCCAAATGAATGGCTTTTAGATCTTAATTTTAAATATTTTTAAAAAGAACTTAAAAAGGAAAAAAGAAAAGCTGTAACTTTGCAACTTGAAACATGAGCAGAGGTCACCCATGTGACATGATTCCGCAACATCAGAAGTCTTGTCTTTTGACATTTACACTATTCCATATCACTTTCACCTCTCATAGCTATCTATTTTTATACATGTTTTTCTTTTTAAATATATCATAGGTAATTTATAAATTATATATAGTGTCAAAAACCAAGAAAAACAAAAAAATAATTATTTGACAAAAGGTAGAGCCTCCAAAACAGCATGTAGTAAGCGTCTCCTGAACTCAAACAGCAGGGATTGCGGGATCTGGCAGTTTAAGATCATTTATAGCCCAGATCTTAAATGGGCCTTCAGGAAAACAACAACAAAACATAAAGAACAAAATTCTAATGGACTAAACTATGATGAACCGGAGATTTTTTTGTTCTCCTTATAAATGGTAATACAAAATATAATAATACTATAATTATGCTCTTTCCTGGATAAATTAAATGTTATTTTATATTTTATATTAAAATAATATTTAAAATTATTAATTAATAGTTATTAACAAATTTAGTTTTTAAATATTAATTTACAATAATATAAGAAGATGAAAGTTAGTTATAAAAAATTAAAAATAGTTTTATAGATATAGAAAAAAGTTGAAAGAGATATAAAGAAATTTTAGGAGTTGCGGTTATTTTAAAAAAATAAATTAAATAATTAGTTGTAAATTGTTGAAAGTAATGGAGAAAAACGTGGATATGTGATTTTTTTTGAATTAAATTATTAAAAATATTAAATTATACAATTTATAAGTAAAATTAGAAAACTGTGAAAATGACGAAATTACTTATGAATTACTATATATTGATATAACTAAAAAACATAATAATAAACTGTTGAAATGAACTGGAGATTTAAATGATTATTTTCTATAATAAACTGTTGGCTCTGATTAACAATCTTAGCGGAAGGATCTCGGCATTTTGTTGGATTTTGACCAATTGAAATGTTTGACTCTAATTAACATGCCAAACCGAGTTTTAATAGCCAACTTCTAGGTTTAAATTTTTGTTAGCAATACAGTTTAAAACTCTTAAATTGAATAACAGCTTGTTATTTATTTTGGCTTAGTTCTTCAGCGGATCCTTCGGTGTTCCAGACAACATCTTTTAATCCAGATGAGAAGGTTTTATAGAACTGCAAATACCCAATTAAATCAAAATCAATTTGAATCGTTTCATGAAGAATTAAACCGAAAACATTACCTTGTGAAACTCGAGGGTATCACCGCCGGTTTTCCTAAGTTCTACCACATGCAACGATGGTGCCACTTCAAACACCTATTTTCAAACCAAATTAATTACATACTACTGCTATTCAACTATATCTGAATAACCTAACTATATTTTACCTCTGTAGCCACTGACAGCTGACCTTTACGACCACTCTTGTCTCCTTTCATTTTTATCTGTGATTTAGTTAAGACAACGATTAACCAAGGCACGAAGAATACGAATTGTGTTAAGAGGAGGAACAAACCTTGTAGTTGTCTTTACGAACATTGAAACCTAATGGCTTTGCAGTTTCTTCCATTTTCGACATTATTTCACTCGCAGATCTTTGAGAAGTAAACCGTGTCTCTTTCTTCACAAGTTGCTGCAATTTCACAACAAAACAAACTTAATTATAAAAAACCTATGCATGCATGATTTTCAGAAAAATCCAAAACAAAAATAATTCACAAATTGTAAAGTAGAAGAAATTGCTTCTTACAGATTGCTTGTCGAACAAGTTTTCAAGACTGAACTCTCTAGAGCTAGAGATAAGTTCAAAAGCATTCATGGATTCAGGTTTCTCTTTCTTCTCCGTTACAAGACATTCCTAGAATAGTAGCACAACAAAGAGATCATAATATTAGTTAGTGGTTTAACTCAAACTCAACCCAACTATGATTATATACAATCAGAGAGATGGAGGAATAGGAAATGCTGGTTAATACTTTGGAGTTACTGAAAGCAGCATCAACATCATCTATGTTTATATCCTCGTCATCTTGGTCAAATGATGGTCGCTTGTAACCTTGCTTGAACCATTCATCTTCTAGTAACTCTGCAATACTTATCCTCTGCAAATTCGGAAAACAATTACATCATGTTCACAAATCACAACTATTCATTCATGTAAGAGGCGCTTACGGTTACAGGGCTGGGATCAAGAATACGCTTAATGACTCTCTTGGCACCTGACGAGAACCATGGTGGGCAGCTAAACTCAGACTTACATATCTGTAAGTATTTTTTAAAGATCAAATATAAGATTAGTGAGAAAAGAAGAGGAAGATAAAGTTGTAGACTTACACGTTTGTATAAAGTCATGAGATTAGGCTCATCAAAAGGCAAATAACCAGCCATGAGCACAAAGAGAATAACACCACAAGACCAGATATCTGCTGCTGCACCGTCATAGCCTTTGTCTGACAAAACCTGCCCCACAAATCCGGTAGAAATCAGATTTGTCTGATCATAGATAAGTCAAATATGATTTCTTAAAGTTAGTATCAACCTCAGGAGCAACATAGTTTGGCGTTCCACAAGCTGTGTGAAGCAAACCATCTTCCTGCATTCAAAGTAATAATGCTATCAATATGTGTAACAAATTGATCATATTGGTTATTTAAGAGTTTCCAAAAATGTCCAACTGAAAAGATCAAAGGGCATTACCCGGACTTGTGGTGAGAAGGCGCTTAACCCAAAATCAGAGACTTTCAATACCCCATTAGCATCAAGGATAAGATTTTCAGGCTGTATTAACATATACTAACATATGAATCTTGAACAAAATAATGTACATGATAGCACATGTCATAAGAAGAATTGCAAAATAAAAGACCTTGAGATCTCTGTGGTAGACACCTCGACTGTGGCAGTAATCTACGGCATTGATCAGCTGCTGAAAATATTTCCGAGCTTCATCCTCCTTAAGTCTCCCCTGTTGCGCCTATAATGCAAGAATAATGACATTAGTATGAAAAACATCTCAAAAAAATAATGTTCTTGTTAAAGAATAAACACTAAGTTAGTTATGTCATTTATTACATTAGATCTTATACAGTGACTTCTCAAGACCCATGTAGATCAATACTCAAAAACTATATTATGTTTAAATCACAAAGACTAATCGAAAACGTAAAGATCCACAACATAACGAAGAATAAAAAAGTAAATTGTATGGATAAGGTTTGTTACAATTTTATCAAAGAGTTCACCGCCATTAACAAGCTCAAGAACGATATAGATTTTAGTTTTGCTCGCCATAACCTGCCAACACAAACAGCACGTATAGAGTTATCATAAGTTATAAAAAATTTATTAATAATATATACAGTTGATGATTAAAGGTTTATTAATTAATTACCTCAATGATTTCAACCACATTAGGATGTTTTATCAGTTTCATTGTCGATATTTCTCTTTTAAGCTGCACAAAACTCGTGTTATATCTTTTGAGCTCATCATATATGTCTACTAAATTTTACTCAGATTCGATCATTCAAATCAATTTCTACTCAACTTCATAATCATATGTTTGATAGATTCTAAGATCTTCGAATACTTAAAATACATAACCATTATTAATATAAATTTGAAAATCTGGTGACATTTGTTTTTAAATATTATTTTAATTACTTTAATCAATCATTAACCTCGGACATTTTCCCTAATCACGAAATTAATTATAGTTTAAACAAATCGTAAATCCATAAGAGCCTGGCGAACCTGTTCAACCATTTTGTGACGGAGAACCTTATCACGATCAAGGATTTTGATAGCGGCCTGATCTCCGGTGACAGTGTTCTTTGCGTATTTCACCTTCGCGAAGCTTCCTTCCCCTAAAGTTCGTCCCATCTCATAGTTCCCTACTCGTGTCCTACTCGCCGGCGTCGCCTTCTTTTTGCTCCCGCTCATTTTTTTGTTATGAAAAAAAAAAACAAAATTCGATGAAACAGTCGAGACGCTTAATTGCGGCAAATCTCAAACGTGATCGTCCTCTATTTGTGGCTCAGAAATATAAGGCGAGGAGGAGCGGACGAGCGAGAGATATAATAGGGAGAGTGGTATTCACGCTCTTTATGTGGGTCCCATCTGCCACGTAATGGTCCAAATTATTTTGGTTCCTCGTCTGTTCCGTGTCTGTACTGTTACTGTACGTACATTCTTTGTCCATTTAAATTCAAGTTTTTTTTTCTGGAGTGGAAAATATATAAACTCATATCTTTTGTTTCGATTGCTTCGTATTTTTGTATATATATATGCGTAATTTTAATACATGCAAATATTTTATTTTATGGAATATACTTGATATCCTTATGTGTACCTTTTTTTTTCCTTTGTTTTATAACCGTACGATTCTGAATTTTAGATTACTTGTATTATTGGCTAAAATTTATGGACCACCATGTTACTATCACTAAATGTTTCTATAGTTTGAATTTGGAACTTATTTAACACAAGTAAAGCTGAACGTTACTACTTAATTATGTGAGGATTGTTATGTTGGTCAATAATATAAATTCAGTTTTGGCATATTTATGTTTGGTTTGTTTGTCACGTTTATGTAACCGTTTCAGATTTAATTATTCTAAAAATAAAATAATAGTTGATTTTTCCACGTGAGTAAGATTATCTATGAACCCCACAAATCCTTCATGATAAACTAAGATGACACAGGACGTGATAATGTTTTTATTTTTCTTCTTTCATTTGTTTGTTTCTCTTGTTTTTGAGAATGTATAAATCCAAAACGCAGAAAATAAAAGAGTGGCTGACATTGAGTTATTATTACATGGCTAATAGTATTGAAAACAATTTTTTTTTTTTTTTGAAATATACAACAAATAATATATGCAATAATGCATCCTGATCCACACATTCAATAATTGAGTCTGTTTTATTATTATTTTTCATAAAGTTGGGTAGAATATATATGATCACATCGCCATCATCTGAAAGAAATTTCATTGGTTATCAACTTGAACTTTCATTTGTTTTTGAATGTTGAGCTTAATCGATTAATATGGCTTAATATTTGATTTGGTTAGTAATTTACTCAAACTAACCGAACATTCGAGCCGTATGGTTTTATATTTTTGAAGTTGGGCTACTTTAAATAGCCCAAACTATTCACGGGCGGCCCATATAAGCGTTTACGGCCTATTAAAAATTTTTCCCCTCCGCTTAGCTAGAAACCATTTTCTTGTTCTGTTTTAAAATTTATGACCAAAATAAATTGCTTATATCTGCCACGATTTAACAAAAACAAATGATCCAATGCTAATGAAAATGATTGATACCAACAGCATTAGTATGGAAATATAAACTGATAAATAATGATAATTTTGATAAATACATTTTAATGTGATAGCCACAATAATCAATTAAATTAAATTGAGATATATGCTTTTGTATTAATTTCTTAGATACATTGCATTTTAGTGAGTTCTCAGAAGAAAAAAACATGTTATACATGACAAAGAAAGTATGTCGGATAAAACAAAATAAAGAGAGACCAAATATAGTCAGAAGGACCTAACTATTTACTCACATAATTTGCTTTGATGAGGTTTTAATTGCCATTTAGGAATAAAGTTAGATATTCAAACGCATAACTAATAGAGTCGTGTCAGATTTTATCTCTTTTTTATTTATTAAAAAACGTTAGTAAATTTTGACAAATTTCAAGATTTAATCGTGATTCATGAACATGTCTAAATTATACGTAACTATGATTTGCACCGTATACGTCTCCGTGGTTTGCTCTTACTCTCCCACGTTTATTTTCCCTTCGTAACAGAAACTATAACTTTTGAGTACTCTAAACTAAAATTAGTTTTTTAAAATACCATAATTCTGAAATTAAACAAATATTCCTAAACCTAAAAGTTTGGTGTATTTTGTGTGTGACAATTTTAGTATAGAAAACATAGAATGTAGAATCTCCCTCAAAAAATAAGCTACTATATATGCTTTACTCATACACTCAAAAACATATTAAATCTATGTCTCTTCTCTTTCTTTATTTTATTGCAAATGAAACAAGAAAGTAACATGAAGAAGATGACGAGGAAGGAGAAGAAGAGTACATCATCAATGGTGTTTTTATATTCTATGATTGTGAATATATGTGGAGGAATATTTCTGACTTATTGGCTTTACAAATATCATCCAACAAATTCTAATCTTTGGATGGTTCCTCTTGGACTCATTTTCTTCATCACTCCTGCGTTTCTATCTCTCTCTGTTTTGATCTCTGATCTCTGCGACGACGACGATGATGACACCAATCTCGAACATAGTCAAATCAACATCATATGAAAGCAATTTCATGTGCATAGCTTATGTTTATTTTAAATAAAGATGTCTTTAAATATTAGACAAATTTCTCTATAATACTAATTTATCTGTAGTAATAATAAATAGTCCGGTTCGATGTTATTAATTTAACGAGGTTTTATTGTAATTGGGCCATGGGCCTAAAATCTCTTATTATGCTGAATCTGACGGCCCAAATATATCTTATTAAAGAACTAAAACGTATGATTTGCTTAGAGGTTGCTAAATTAGTTTTGTTTTATTGTTTCTTATAAATAAAATCAGACGCATTATTTGGTCATAGAATCTCAGAAACCTCGTCGACATCGAGACGAATCCAAGTAATAAATTAAAGGATATACTCTATAAATATTTGTTAAATCTAATTCCAGCAATCATTTTATTTGCGAATTTCTCAGCTTGAGTTTTGGTGAAAACACGAAATTAGGGTTTTATTTTACCGAGAGTAGAGGAAGATGCAGCAGTCTCCGCAAATGTTTCCGATGGTTCCTTCGATGCCTCCTACTTCTAACATCACCACCGAACAGATCCAAAAGGTTCCTTCGTTATTCAGTTTCTCTCTTAAATAGAGTCTTATCATTCTGAGAAAATCAATAGGTTAATGTGATTCGAGTGCAAGTAATGTGTATTAGACAGTTATTAATGTTTATACACAAATAGGAATCTCACAACTGTTCTGTTTAGTTGTTACAAAACTTTTGTTTGGTCTTGGTGATTAAAAGAGACAGCTCTACGACTAGATGGTTGATGGTTATTGCTTCATGTCTTTAGTTTTCTGTCTGTGATAAGATTATAGGTTATTTGTTTGTCATTCTCTTTACCATGTTACATCTGGTTGAACACAGTACCTTGATGAGAACAAGAAGCTGATAATGGCTATTATGGAAAACCAGAATCTTGGCAAACTTGCAGAATGTGCTCAGTAAGTATACATTTCAGTTTATATCTCTTAAGCAGTAATGGAATCTGTGAATTACTGTTTTGGTTCGTTTTTTAATCAGATACCAAGCTCTTCTCCAGAAGAACTTAATGTATCTTGCTGCAATTGCTGATGCTCAACCCCCACCACCTACACCAGGAGCTGCACCACCACCAGCTATGGCTTCCCAGGTTGTTTTTGATAATAAATGTCAATATGTGCCGATTTGAAGGATAGTGTAATTGGGTGGTTGGCTTATTTTTGGGTATGATTTCTGATAGATGACACCACATTCTGCGATGCAACCACCTAGCTACTTCATGCAACACCCACAAGCTTCAGGAATGGCTCAACAACCTGGCGGTATTTTCCCTCCAAGAGGTCCTTTACAGTTTGGTAGCCCACATCAGCTTCATGATCAGCAACAGCAGCAGATACATCAACAAGCTATGCAAGGACACATGGGGATTAGACCAATGGGTATCAACAACAATGGTATGCAGCATCCAATGCAACAACCAGAAACCAGTCTTGGAGGAAGCGGCCCAAATGGTAACTCTTTAGCATTAAGACATATATTCATTTCAAAGTCTCTAACGCAGTTATAACCTAAAATCCTTGGATTTACAAATTAGTGGCTTGTTTGGTATTTGCATAATGGTAGCTCCTAAATGTAAATTTCGTTTCTTTCTCTAATAACAGTGGGGCTTAGAGGTGGGAAGCAAGATGGAGGAGATGGACAAGGAAAAGATGATGGCAAGTGAAAGGATCAAGAAAAAACCTTTGTTTTGTCGATATTTAGGACTCGTGAGTCTCTTAAGGGTTTTGCAATAGCTTGTTTGAGTTTTAACAGAAGTAGACTCTGGAATAGTTCCAAGAACCGTGTTGTAATGTACTGTTACCTAGTAGTACAAGCTTGGATTGGTTTAGACTTAAAGAAACATCATCAGTCATCTTATTCTTACAACCTCAGCATTGATAATTGTTAGAGAAGAGGAAGAACATAACCTCAATCTGCAAACAAGAAGTCATCTGTTGCAACAATCATGGAGGAAGAGTCTTCAGTTCTGGATCAAAGCCTTTAACAAGGAAACAAGCCCATTAAGGAAATGAAATTTCCAAGCCCAACAAAGCATCTTCTCCATACCTGCAACAAGCCTACAACGGTAAAGTGTGAAAGAAAACAAAAGAGAAAAATATTGTACAGTTGCAGCTGTAAAGACCACAAAGAGATTTTGAATGATCTGTCAATCTTATCCTAAAAGCATCTTTTAACCTAATCATATCTATGTAGTTGAGT